>BMAU01021370.1:790000-897500 GCA_019973935.1 Trichonephila clavipes
TATATATATATATAATATATATATATATATATATATATATATATATAATATATATATATTATATATATATATATATATATATATAATATATATATATATATATATATATAATATATATATATATATATATATATATATATATATATATATAATATATATATATTATATATATATATATATATATATATATATATATATATATATATATATATATATATATATATATATATATATATATATATTATATATATATATATATATATATATATAAAAAATATATGCACCCAGAAGAAATCAAGCATATATAATATATAATCACGAAACTCGGCAAGAATGTAGTCTGGTAAGAGATATGCAAAATGATTGGTAAAATTTGCAAATGATTAAAAAGCCAATGAGACAAGGCTAGTGTGCTATGCGCATATTAGTTGCGCAACTGGGAGAGTTTAAAAGCATGAGTACGAGCGCCGTACGGCTATCCAAACGAATCTGATGACTTTGATAGACGATATTGAGACTTAGGATGCCTCTAAGACGTAACCGGCGGCAGTACGAGCAGCTGACGGACTTTGATATATAATAGGCCTCAGAGAAGCAGGTTGGTCGAATAGATATCGGCCGCCACCTCGGTCGGAGCGATATGGTAGTTGCTCGGTGTTGGCAAACAGTGGATCACAGAAGGTAGAGTGTACCGTCGCAGAGGGTCAGGACGTCCCAGGAACACAAATGATCGCGAGGATCGTGCAATCAGAAGAGTGGCCACTTCGGCACCAACAACGTCGCTAGCATCGATTCAACGCCACTTACCTCCCTTCCAGACATCCAGTGCCATCAAGAGAAACCATAAGGAGACGACTGACCGAAGTTGGCTTGAGGAGCCGACGTCCGCTAAGACGCTTACCACTGACCTCACATCATAGGCAGTGTCGACTATTTTGCCGACCTCGGGCAACTTGGAGTGTGACAGATGGAGATGTCATCTTCAGTGATGAATCCCGATTCAGTCTCAGTATGATGACCACCGCACACGTGTCTATAGGCGCACCGGCCAGCGGTCCGATCCGGCATTTATTGTCGAGCGGCATACAGCAATTTCACAAGGTGTGACAGTGTGGGGAGCAATTTCTTGGGACACAGATCATCTTTAGTGGTCCTTCAAGGCACTTTGACAGCCGCAGATACGTGGACGATATTTTAACGCCGATTGTGCTACCCATGCTATCAAGTCGCCCAGGTGCCATTTATCAACAGGATAATATTCGTCCACATACTGCGCGACTCTCAACAATGTATATATATATAATATGACGTCCTACCATATGCCAGGTCACCAGATATATATCGCCAATAGAGCATATATATACGCGCTAATATACCGCATATATATAATATATATAGATATTAATATATGCAAAAGACTATGGCAGGATCTTACAGGGAGTCATAAGTGATCTAATTGAATCGATGCCACGCCGAATTTCGGCTTGTATAGCTGCCAGAGATGGCTTTACTACTTACTGATTTTTAATTATATTTGCAAGCTGTAACCGCTTAATAAAATGATATTTTGTTCTGAATTTTTAATCATTTGTTCATTTTCATATACACTACATGCATACCAAATTTCGTGAATGTAGCTCAATTTCTTCTGGGTGCATATATTTTTTGCGACAGAGTGTATTATATATATATATATATATATATATATATAATATATATATAATATATATATATATTATATATATATATATATATATATATATAATATATAATATATATATATATATATATAATATATATATATATATATATATATATATATATAATATATAATATATATATATATATATATATATATATATATATATATATATATATATATATAATATATATAATATATAATATATAATATATATATATATATAATATATAATATATATAATATATAATATATATATATATATATATATATATATATATATATATATATATATATATATATATATATATATATATATATATATATATATATATATATATATACAGGGTGTTTCAGCTAAGATGTTACAAACTTCTAGGAGAGGTAGGGGACAACAAGACGACTCGAAGTATATAGGCAATGCTGGGTCGGAAATGCTTTCCTAAGGCTCCACGCGCCGACAAAATTTAGGGTGTAAAACTTCAACTGGTCTTAAAAACGGGAAAAATTGTCGAAACGCTTTGGGTTTTGGTCAAAATTTTGTTATTATATATTATTTCAGAAAAAAAAATTCTGAGCAATATTGCTGCTAAAACATCGCTAGAGGGCGCTTTAGACTTTGGAACTCTAGGGAAAAAAATTTTTAATATTTTTAAAGTTTTTTGATGGCTTTCATAAGTTGAAACTTTAACTTGATTTTTGATACCAGATTTGGTATCCTCCGGCGAAAAATTGATGTAAAAAATCGAACATTGTTCAGGGCACTTGAAGCACAAACGGTGCTAAAAAACGAGCAAAATGTTGATTTCGGTGCAGTTTGCACGAAAAGCATTCCGTTACTGACTAATTTGTTCAAAATAAATTTTGACTCGGTAGCCAGTAATCAAAGCCAGAGGGCGCTTTCAGACATTGCAACTTGGAAACTCATTTGGATAATTTTGTGGTTGGGTGTAAGCCGAATAATTACTAGCAAATTTTCCTCCTAAATGAGATTCGAGTTGGTCTGTGTTGCAAAAAGTAATTTTATAGCAAAAAATTTTAGTAAAAGAGGGTAAAAAACACAAGTACCAAAAATCACAAGAATTAAAACACAAGGAAAGACTCAAAATAGGAGGAAAAAAAAGCTGTTTACTAACTGCTATGCATAATCATAAAAGAAAAAGTAAAGAAAAGAAGGAAAAACTGCTGTCAAAGAAGGTGTTCGAACTGATGCCCACCGCATGTGATGCAGGCTTCACATCTTCGCTTCATGGAGCGTCGAACATTCGATAATATTTCTGGAGTGTTTCGTATTTCCCCGGCTGCTGCACTGATGCGTTCTTCAAGTTCCTCGGCGCTGTTTACGGGTGTTTCGTACACCAAGGATTTCATTTGCCCCCAGAAGAAATAATCCAGACAGGAAAGGTCTGGCGATCGGGGAGGCCAATGCACTGGACCTCCACGGCCAATCCATCGTTCAATACATGTAGCATCCAAGTGATTCCGAACAGAAATACTGAAATGTGCGGGGGCTCCATCTTGCTGGAACCACATGGAAGTACGAGTCGCAGCGGTAACGTGTGCGCTGTCCAATAACTCTGGCAAAACTTGTTCCAAGAATATCAGGTAGCGTGGACCAGTCAGGCGATCAGGCAGAATGTAGGGTCCTATTAGATGATCCCCTAGAATGCCAGCCCATACGTTAACCAGGAAACGATCCTATGCAGCCCGAGTACGTGTTACATGTGGGTTCGCTGCTGCCCACGAGTGGCTGTTATGGGTGTTGAAAATACCCTCTCTCGAAAAAGACGCCTCATTTGTGAACAACACGGAGGCTGCAAAAAAGGGATTTGCAATTCGTTGCTGCAAGTACCTCTGTGAAAAGGCCTGACGAGGTGCAAAGTCACATTCTTTTACTGACTGGACGCGCTGGTAGTGAAATGGATGCAGGGCACTATCATCGAGAATCCTCCAAACGCTACTGTATGAAATCCCGATTTCATTAGCGATACCTCGTGTACTTAAACTGGGAGTGGTCTCTACCATATCTAGTACAATTTCCTCGTCCAATTCGGTACGTGCCGTCCGATCTCGATTACGTGCTGCCTTCTGGAATGAACCGGTCTCACATAATTGCTCGTGTAGGCGAGCAAACATGGTATGAGCAGGAGTCCGCCTGACAGGAGGCCTTTCAGCGTACAACCTCTGAGCGGCTCGACCATTGCAATCTGTGGCCCCGTACGCCAGAATCATATCTGCTTTCTCTGCGTTCGTGTACTCTGCCATCGTACAGCCAGTCTGTGTGCGATGGAAATAAAGCTTCCTTCCAGCTGACTCCTTCTTATCGTTCTGTTCCTCTGGCGGCTAATTCAACTCTCGACGGTGAAATTTGCATATTCTGCCTTTAACACTCTCTCGCTAAAATTTTCGCCGAGAACCCTGCTCGCTTTATTCACTGCCACGACACTTGCAATTCCTGGGCTACGTATCAGGCTTTTGATGGTCTTACTGCTTCAGGAAGGCATTTCCGGACCACCTTTCTTATGTTATTCCGAGTCGTCTAGGTGTACTCCTCCTCGTTGGTGGAAGAGTACACCTAGATGAGACTCGGAATCACATAGGAAAGGTCGGTCGGAAATGCCTTTTTACTTGTCTGAAGCACCTCTGGTTTTAAATTTGGCAACAAAGTCAAAATTTGTTTTGAACAAATTAGTCAGCAAGGGAATGCTTTTCGCGCAAACCGCACCGAAATCCAACATTTTGCTCGTTTTTTAGCACCGTTTGTGCTTCAAGTGCCCTGAACAATGTTCGATTTTTTACATCAATTTTCGCCGGAGAATACCAAATCTGGTATCAAAATTCAAGTTAAAGTTTCAACTTATGAAAGCCATAAAAAAACTTTAAAAAATATTGAAAAATGTTTTTCCCCTAGCGTTCCAAATTCTAAAGCGCCCTCTAGCGATGTTTTAGCAGCAATATTGCTCAGAATTTTTTTCTGAAATAATATATAATAGCAAAAATTTTGACCAAAACCCAAAGCGTTTCGACAATTGTTCTCGTTTTTAAGACCAGTTGAAGTTTTGCACCCTAAATTTTGTCGGCGCGTGGAGCCTTAGGAAAGCATTTCCGACCCAGCATTGCCTATATACTTCGAGTCGTCTTGTTGTCCCCTACCTCTCCTAGAAGTTTGTAACATCTTAGCTGAAACACCCTGTATATATATATATATATATATATATATATATATATATATATATGTATAAATCGAGGTAAAGTTGTCATGTGAGGGACAATGCCGTTAGGTTCAGAGGTTCCATTTCAGTTTATGTAAACAATCAATAGGCGAGAATGCCACCTTACCATGTTAAATAGTTTCTTCCGAGAGTGGGAAGGATTATTCGTGCTTGTATTTTACCATCGGGGTTTATCAACGTGAATCTGGACTCATTACTTCAGAGGGAATTTTTCCGCATTAATAATGTTCAGTGGGGAAGTTCCCGTACAAATTTTCATGTACGGTGAAGTACGGTCAGCGGAGGTCTTCTTGTGCGAAGAGGACTTTGGTATTTCATAGCAAGTAGATGATTTGTGGATGGTACGATTTCTAACACTAACTGTGTAAATGCATTAAATTGAAGAGTGATTATTTACCCTAGGGCCTGTATATCCACTATTACAATGCAAGTTATCACACGATGATTTGGTGGGATGTCTTAACTGGAATAAAAGTGCCAGACATAAGCTTTATAGGTTTGGTCTAAAAGCTATACTAGACTTATAATGACTATTCACTAACAAGCTGGAGGTTCAAGAACCAGTTTAATATCTCCTTGTCTCGTTTAATCTTATTTTTTTTATTTTTTTCACTTACCATAATCGTCGTGTTTGATATCGTGAGCTCAATGTTTGGTTATTCTCAAAGTAGAGAAAATTTCATACTGTGTTATAAAATTAGAAACATTTTTAACAAATGGAAATTGCATTACATTCACCATCTCCAAAGTTGTTGTTTTAAAAGAAAAGCAAAAAAAGAAATTTTCTTTGTTCAAAATTAGGCTGATTGTGGGAAACCAAAAGAAGTCGAGTAAAAGAAAAATTCTTTTTTGTCTAACTCGTGTTAAACCAAAGCCTTGTAAAAGAACTTTGTGTAAAAATTGAACTGAGTATGTTTGGTTTTCTCAAGTAGAAAATGTGCAAAAAATACAGCATTTTCAAACAGATCTTCCAATTTTTCTTTTTTAACCACTGAATCATCGGTATCAAAATAAATCTCAGAATTGGGAACAAAACGTATATAAATTGAAAATATAATTAAAAAAATAACTGAATAGGAAATATATCAAATAAAAATTATGACGCACTAAGAATGTCATTTTGAGCTAAGATTAAATCAAAGAGAATTAAATTATATTAATAAAAATTTATAACCTACAGTTTGAGGCTTTAATGTAACTCTTCTATTTAAGAAAGGTTTTATGAATTCAAAATTAAGATGAAAATATTTAAAAATTTGTTACTCTTCAAATGTAAGTGGTCTATTAAATAAATAATAAATACTATAATTTCATAAAGCGAAATTTAAAATGTTTTATTATTCCTTATATTTTTATATATATAAATATATTTTATTATTATATATATATATATATATATATATATATATATATATGTGTGTGTGTGTGTGTGTGTAATAAAACAACCTAAAATGTGCGTAATAAAAAAAACTTGAAAAAAGACAACATATTTTGTTGTAGAAAAATTATGAAATCGTTGTAAAACATGTTTATTAAATAGAATTTAAATTCCTGTTACAAAGCATCATTATTATTTTATCTATCATAAACTATTTTCACAAACAATGCAAGTTTGAAATTTTAGAAATCCTAAAAGCTAAACAAGATATAACACATTTAAATTGTTTTTGATTTGCAATCATTAAATATTACGTGATTACATATGAGCCCAATTGAAAAACCTGTGAGTTCCTGGAATAGAACTCACCTGAATAGGTTAAAATTCAAATCAAAGTGTTGAAACATCTGAACAATATTTACACATGCAATGGCATGACTTAAAGAGTCTCGGGAATCGTAAATATAACCACAAATTTTCCAACAGAAAATGGCATTGATTCGGAAATTAGTTGATTATAGGAAACTGTTCATAAAACTTGAAAACAGTATTAATATATTCAATTATCGTATTATAGATATATTAATGACTAGTTTTGCAATCAAATTAATGTAGTTTAAATATTTTAAGTACATATATAACTCTGAAATGGTACAAATAGTACATAATTGATGGGCTCCTCCGGAATAGAGTTATGGCAATATTTGTATGAATTAATTATTAGAGGAATTGTATTGAACGTCGAAATTTCATCCAAGGGGATCGAGAAAAGAAATGTTCAATGTTAAGTTACTGAAACCTGCTCAAAATTCACGTGCAGTATAGAAAATGTATTAAAATAGTAATAGTTTGAAATTCAAATATATGAATAATTAAATAGAATAGATATTCAAAAGTGGTACAGTTATAGATGCCAATAAATGCTATTCGAGACTCTGGATAAAAGTTAACAATTGCTTATTAATAAAGAATATTGACTAATTAGATTAATTTGGTGTCATGTGAATAATTATGGTATTGCATGAAATAAATTTTAAGAAAGCGCTTCTAAAAAATAATAATTAGCTAAAATTTTAAAATATAAATTTTAATTAATTTTTTTGAGAAAAAATTAAAGTTAACGTCCAAGTAATAATTACTTGAAAATTGATTATAAGTTTGAGACTTGGCACTAGAATTCTACAAACATATATATATATAGTTTCAGCATAATATCCTAAGCACAACCATAAACTTTTATTGAAAATATGAATAGCATAAAACCTAGAAACTCATTTATACATTAAGTCCACGAAGAAGATATGTTACAAATTTATATCTTATTACTGAATCTATTTAATACTAATACTATTCTAGAGCCCGGTGATGTTTATTTTTAAATCTTGTAAAAATTATATACTTTAATGGTATCGGTGTTTTTCTAATTTTATATATCAGTACAGTGAGAGGAAAAAAACAATGGATGGAAGAGAAATATTTACAATAAGCAATAATACATAGAAGTAATATTAACTTTTCTTTCAAAAGTAATATACATTAAACATTACAATCAAACGCTATTAAAAACATTTTTATGCACTATGAAAACATATCTTTCATTCATTTTCATTAGTTTCTTAGAAAATTTACATGATATTCATGGGAAAACTTTATCACATCTATATATGATAAACTCTGAGATGAATTATAAAAAAAATGAGGAACAGAATATTTTCATGTATGATTAAAAAATATTAGAAACATCGTTTTTTTTTTTGGGGGAGTTACCGCTATTTTAGTGAAACATATATAAATGAATGGAATTTTACAGCACGTTTTATTGCTAACTGTATCTAACGAAAAAAATTTAGCTTGATATCTCCGAATTATATTTGATAATTTAGGATTTCTTAGATATAACCAGGAAAGTTAGTTTGAGCGTAATTAATTCATCGTTACTTGGAAATCCATCTGTTAGTGCAAGAAAAATTAATCGTAACGCCTTATCATTCATTACATTAACAGCACGCTGAAGTTAAATAAGTCACGCTAATACAGATATAAAAGAATCCGACCGGCTTCGAAACACCTGATTAAAATCAAATTTTAACACCAACGGGCAAATGGTGTTGAAACTCTAACCTAAACCGGTTGAATTTAAGAGACATAAGTAACTTGAAGATCATTCGCCGTAAAATTATTCGTCCAAGTTCGTTAATTTATTCAGAAAGAAGATGTTTATTAACGAAAACAACGTCTCAAAGTTTCCAAGACTCAACTTCACTATCAACTGAGTCAAAATCACGAATATTTAACAAGTTGAAACTTCTGCGTGAACATAGTTCAATAGTGAAATAACATCACGTTTAGATAAGCACGTCTTAGATGCTAAGCTAAGACTTGCTATTTTCGTATTTTTATTACCTTTATCAGTATGATGTCACGTCTTTGGAGCATCAAGTAAGGTGCCTACTTTTCCAGTTCGTTTTTGAAGAAGTTTGTTAGACATTACAGCTTTCTTCTTTTAAGTATTATTATTATTTTTCCTTTATATCCATCGTGATCATTATCCTTCTATGAACGGGAAAAATAAAGTTTTCTTCTATTCCATCTGACTGAAATTGGATTTTTTTAAAAAAAAATGCCGTAACGATGAGAAATAGAATAAATGTTTCGACCATTTGTCGAATTTGTCATAGCTTCAAAAAATAAAAAAATTAAAAAAGCAGTTTATTTTGAGAAATGAAGAAATGAAATTTTCCTTTTTATTTTTACACTGCGTTACGATTTAAAGCTGGAGAACGATTTATACCGTTATGAAATCAGTTTTCCTGCCTTCCGTTTCCTTTCCTTTAGTTGAGTTGAAGTAAAGAAGATTTTACGTTTTTGTGAACATCTGAACATAGCAATTGAGTTAGATACAAGTTAAAGGTTTACTGAGTATGGAAACGTAAAAAAGCAGACAACCTATTTTAAGCCTTTTATGCATATATTACGACTGATTTTATTGGTTTACTGAAATTAGAGATAAAGAAAAACATGAAAACGATTTGATAAGATATGCGATTATATTTAGAGAAGGAAAAGCTATATAAATTAGTGGTGGAAAAGCTTATTTTATGAATTTAAGGGACAAAATACTTCGAAAGCAAAACCTTGAAAATATTTGATACACAAACAGAATGTGTACATTAGTTCATAAATATAGATTTAGATTTGGCTGCAAAATAATTAAATTTTAGCTTTGAAAGAAATATTACGTTTTTTGGAGTAATTAATATTGTATAAACACAGGTGATATTAATACCTAAAAAAGTATAGAATGGTACTACGTTATATATCTCTTCATATAATTATATTATCATAAAGCACAAAAATGATGGCTTTGTATTAAATACATTCTATAAAACAAACTGGAGTAAAATTCTAGAAATCAGAACCTGGAACATAAGACTTATCAAAGAGTAAGAAAAAGTCAAAGAATCAAAAGTATGTTTTCACTTCTCTCTTTCCATATGTATATATTATTATCTTGATGTTTTGCCTGGGGTGGGGGGTACTTCGAAATAGATTTTCATTAGGAAACATAGTTGATTTACTTGTATTTAAATTTTAATAATGTATTATTTTTTCTTACAAAATATAAATCAGTTTTAATTAATAATAGTAAAATTATGTAAGGGATTAATTAATAGTAAAATAAGTTTCCTTAGCAAATTTACAAGAGTATTTATATGTATGTGTTTTATAATAAACAAAATAATCTTCAAATACATGAAAATCAAATAAACAACTAAATCATCAATTTTATATTTTCATTTTCTTATTTTTTCCTCCTAATGCCTTACGCACGATCTCATGATTTTTACTTTCTAACATTATATCATTTAGGTAATTTAAATGAGCGAGAAAGATCTTTAAGAAATGGATCCTAGTTCGAAATATATTTCAATAATACTACATCCGAGTTAAATTGTTTTACATTAAAGAATTTCTATAAGCCTAGTTTTTACAATTTCGATTAATCATTTTACAGGTACTTTGTCTATAATAATTAAAATGATGATGAGGTTAAAACTCTTTGATTAATAAATAATTACAAATTTAAAGAAAGGGGCTTCATCATTTTTCTTAAGGTATCCGATTACGTTCGGAACCGGGATTTTAAAAAGGCACATAAATGGATAAATTCCATGATATTTAGTATCATTTAGATTAGAATACATATATAAAACTGTTTTAAGAATTGACAAAAAAATATTTAAATACAATATTTCGACTAAAAATTAACTTAGAATAACCTTTTTTCAAAATGTTCCCTTTTCGTGAAAAATGCTTCTATTATAATAATATTTTGCCTGTATATAGCTCAAACATCTGAACAGAGACTCAACTATGATTTTTTAAAAACTAGAATTTTTAAAAAATTCACATTATTTTCAGAGTTACAACCATTTGAAATAAATATTGGTGTTTTTTTTCTTAAAATTTCTCTCCTCTGTTGTCGTAAAACATAGATAAACCCACTTCTAAGATATATATTTCAAAAATTCTAGTTGATCCTTTGTACAGAGGTCTGAGCTATATACAGGCAAAATACTATTATAATAAAAGCATTTTTCACAAAAAGGAGAATATTTTGAAAATGGTTCATTCTATGTTCATTTTTTGTCAAAATATTGAACTTAAACAATTTTTTATTGTAATATATATATATATATATATATATATATATATATACTACATAAAACAATTCTATATACATTTTCTAATCTAAATGACACTAAATTTCATAAATATTATCCATTTACACGCTTTTGCAAAATCACGGTTCCGAACGTAGTGGGATACCTTAAAGAGAGTAAAGGGTAATGAGAGAGATTACTCTTTAATTTTACGCGCTTTAATTTTGTACACACGCTCTTAATATAATTTTCAGAATAAGTTTGAAAACTATTGATTTTCTTCTCTTTATATTTCCCGGGATCGTTAAGATATCGTACATCCTTTTGCTCCCAGCAATTCTTTCTTTAAATGATGGTTAACCTCTGCCGTTGCTGAATAATTAATATCGATCTTGCATGTGACATTATATCTCAACAGTAATTTTTCACTGCCATTCCCAAGAGTTAAATCATCAGTCGTGGAGTTCATCAGCATGAAAGAAAAGGAACAGATTTCGGGAATTTTTCTTAGTGATTTTTCATCCTACCTTACAATGTAAAAACAATAAAAAAAGTGTTTGAAAAGCGGAATCATTTTCTGTAGGATGATTAAAAAGTCAGGAACATATCAAAATTTCAAATTAATCAAAATACTAAGAAATCGAAAGACTTGTTTAAAGTTTGTTTTGTCGTTTTTTATGTAACATGAAATCTATATATGAAGCCACGCACATAACACAGATGGTTTGAAATACTTAATATAAGTGATTTATTTTGACGTAATTACACGAAATATACGAATTCAAAGCACGAAATTTAATTTTAACTATTCTTCAGAGAAACAAGAAACATAGAAATCGATATAGAACACATATCCAACCGAAATAAAGAATTTCCATGTACGATAAAAATATAGCTCCTTTGATTCTAGAAAAAAAACAATTGAAAGATCAACATTTGTTGCCTGATAGTTATTTTCAATGATAGTTTGTTGTATATGTGGGAAAAGTGAAAAAAAAAACGAAAATGATCTTTGCCATATATATAATAATATAAAATTAAAGAAATGTAAGTAATCTTACAAAAATGAAGCACCGTTAACTGTTCTAAAGACATAAGACATTGAACTGACGTTCTGAAAGTTTAGTTATTAGTTCACGAACTCGTGACCACAGCATTATTTTGCCTAGATTTCGAATCCTGATTTCTTTGAAGACACGCCGTGTAGAGGGGCTAATATGTGTTAAATCCCCTGTTCTGGTGGTGTGGATTCCATCTCAGGTATCATCCTCGTTACTGAACTAGGGTTCAAAATTGCGAGGTCCGTCGCCAATAGCCCTCGCGTTTCTTTAGAGTTTTTAATAAACGCTCATTCCGTAATTCTCTCTAACATGAATACAAAATATTATTTTCAAGAATTTTATTCTTTCATTTCAGATGCACAGGGTATATAAAATAAAATGATACAATTTTACGCTGTAACTTAACATTATAACAGTGAATCTTATTCAAATTAAGTATAGGTTCATTTAAAAACTGAATATTTAAAATTTATTGATTAAAATTTGTATTTTTATATAAATAGCTTCAATTTACGAAATGTACTATTACGGATAAAACAAGTACGTATTTTAACCTATTTTTTGCACTGCATTAATACGGGATTACGAAAAAATGTTTACTATATAAAGTAGGTTAGGTCACACACACATGAGCACAGAGTGGCAAGCAATGTAATTCCCGGAGAAGTATCATAAATAATAGTCTTTTATATTTCTTTAAAAATACTAGTTCTGAAAATAAGTTTGTAAGGTATATGTCTAAATTTTTATATAAATGAAGACATAATATCATTTATTTCATACTTGAACTTAAAACTTTTTCACTCAAAATATCTTTTTCATAGCATTATCCTTTTCCTTAAACATCATTCTTTAACGATGTTTACAGTATGAAAAATATATTACATAATTTTGAGTTTTGAACAATTTGATTAAACAGGCATAGCACTAAAGATGTAAGATGTATTAATACTGAAAAATCTTACGATATTTATTGTTTAGAATTTGAAGAGCTTGAAAATTTTTACTTAAGAGACATTAATGTTCTTCATTTTTCTTTTTGTTAAATATTTTATAAAAATTACTGCGGATTATTAAGCAAACTTTATGTTTTCAATAGTTATGTATAATTAATCATATCTGAATAATAAATCTAGAACTAACATGCATGGTAATACATCACATTTTCGAAACATATTTCTCGTAGTATGTGACAAGTTTTTCTGAAAAAACGACATGATCTATTTCTTTAGATACATTTTCTATTGCACTCATTTTTCGAAAATTATGAGCTTTGAAGACATGGAGACTAAAAAAGACATATGTAATAAATTTAATAATTGCCTTCTCAGTAATTGATAAAACTACACTATTGTTAAAGACTCTAAGCAAACTGAATTATGGCATTAATAAAGAAATTATTTTCCAACTCAATGTAATTAATTAACTTCTCAAAAAATATATTTTTTGAGGTAGCTAGGTTCATTTCATGCAACGGATTTCTCATTATTAAACCAGTCTTCTGAGTTTGTATCAACGTCGTACATTTAAACTAATTGGTCAACAAATTTCGAAATTTTGAATCTCGGTCAAGTAATGAAGTCAGCACCGTAACTAGCACCTTATTCTCGAAGATTTCTCATCAATGTGAGGAATTTAAGCTAAGACTGATGTAACGTGCAACAGTCTCAATACATCGCGAATCTTCATTAACACCAGGAATCGAGCTCATTGCACGAAAGAAATAACCCTGACCGCGAATTCCCAACCATGGCTACTTGGCTACCATAACGACATGAAATTATCCAAATATTCAAATTTTCTTGAATTATCTTCAAAAAATGGGGAAGAAGGTAGTAATGAAACGGACAGGCCTCTTTTAGGCACTTAATAAGGAATCGACCTAATCATGATGCGATATACAGGGTTAGAGAAATTAAACTTCCGTTACTCAGAGAGCCCTTGGAGGCCGTTCTAGTAGTCCGAAGAGAAATATACTTGGGCAGCAGACATTTCAGATGATGCAATCGAGGTTTCTGAAATAAAAATATTTAAAGAAATAGCCACTAAATGGCACATATGGCGGCGAACACTGATCTTCAAATCCAACACTGTTGTCAATAGCTCCCGGTAAACATTATCTTTTACAAAGTTCCATGAATAGAAGTCAGAAGACGTGAGATCGGGTGATCGTGGAAGCAGAGCTGTTGGTAAGAATCGGCTGTTCACATGTGCTTCTGTCAATGCCTGCGTTAACAATTGTTGGACTGAGCTCGCGATGTGAGGAGGGTTCCCATCGTGGAATATGGTTTCTTGTGGGCAAACTCGTTGCTGGAAAGTAGGAATTACATAAAGTTCTGTAATATCTCACGATAAAAATGATACAATTCCCGGTTAACAGAACAGGTGGTAAGTCATTGTAACTTGTTCAAAAACAATGGGAACCGAGAATGAATGAAGCAGTGAACCTGCATCATACTGTAACTTTCGTATCATGCAGAGCTTTGGTATGTACCGCTTGGGGGACTTCTGTCACCCAGATGCGACAATTATGGCTATTCACATATCTATTACGATGGAAGTGGGTCTTGTCCGTCTACAGTATGTTTCATGGCCATGAATCATCGACCGCCATTCTTGCGAGAATTTCTAGCTTGAAGGTTTTATGTGTGTCTGGGTCGTGCACTTTCAATTGCTGAAACGCTTAAATCTTGCACAGGTAGAAATTCAAAATTTTACGCATGATATGCCGAACAGTAGAGTAGGGCATATCAAGGGTACGTGAAATTGTCGATACGCTGACAGTTCCATGAAGTGATTCACTGCTTGCTTCGACAACTGCTTGTAGCAATATCCTCTACGACGACGGTGTTGACTCTTTTTCGTTCTCTTTCAGGAAGAACGTCTAGTGGTTGTCCTTCTTTCTCGAATTTTACCATCATGGCTTTAAAAGCACGCTCCGACATCGGTGCAAGTCGTTGTTCTTTCTTTAGGAACTCTAACAGCTGCCACTGAATTCTCATTGTTGCGGTAGCATAGATTCGCAAGAAGTGCTCAGGCAACGTCGGCATTCTGCAATGCTTATCTTATTGTGGCAAGAACAACATCTTCCTTTTATTGTGAATGATATAATACATATTTCCTTGGAATGTACTGACCCACAGTGCCATATATTCAAAATTTTTAAACTATTTTTTTTTATTTCAGAAACCTCGAGCGCATCATCTGAAGTGTTTGTTGTCTAAATATTAATTTTCTTCGGACCAGTAGAACGGCCTCCAGGGCGATCTCAGTAGGAGAAGTCTAATTTCACCAATCCTGTACATATACATATATATATATATATATATGAACCCGATTTAACGAACCCTTTTTAACCGTAACTTTTGTTTGAGTCGCAGCCAGAGATGGTGATAATACAGGGTTTAATTACAGAAATTTTTACAGTTAATTTCTGCTTAATTTTAAATAGTTTAATGCTAATAGTAAATGAAAATCACACATTCGAAGGTGTTGAGGTTATTTAGAACATAAAGGCCTAAATTTCGGTAGAATTTTTATATGTATAAGCAGACAAAAACCTTGCGTCCATTCCGATCCAAGTCGGAATGCCGCTGGGTGTGAGTGAGTGAATTCGAATTTTAATGGCGCACGCGGAATGCTGCTAAACCGGGAGGTGAAAAACTACAGTTGAGGCAGGAAGCGTGGCAAAATATGGTGGTCTCAGTCACAGTTAAGTTTAGTGAAGAGTGTAGGAAACATCTTATTCAATGAATATTTCTCTCTCCCCATTTAAAATGAGGCAAACCCCTTATTTAATGAATGATGAACCCCGAATTAGCGAATTATTTCAGCAGCTCAAAAATTCTTTTATTAGTTCGTGCTAATTTTTTTTTAAATAACATAGCGTTTTTGTCTAGAACAAAAAAACCCACTTTTTTTTGCAAGCAGAAAATTTCAACGGGAAAGGGCGGAAAACCATTATTAGACTTTACAGGTGCGGATGAGTCATGAGTGTAATCTATCGTAGTATTCTTGACTAGAGGACAGGAAATTCTTATCTTATCTCCTCCCAAT
The DNA here is from genome assembly GCA_019973935.1 of Trichonephila clavipes. NCBI lineage: Eukaryota > Metazoa > Arthropoda > Arachnida > Araneae > Nephilidae > Trichonephila > Trichonephila clavipes. Next base: position 806,092 of record BMAU01021370.1, read on the forward strand.
CCACAACGCAAGATATATAAAAAAATATAACGATTATGTTGCATTTTATAACAGATTAATTATGCAACTGAATTTGAGGGGACCGTTGATTTCAATGAGTTTTGATTCTAATACAGAATATAATAATGAAACTCCTATAAGAAATCTTAGATTTTTCTAATGTTTGCAGACTGTGAAAACACACCTCTCTCTTATGCAGAAGGATGTAAATGAAAAAGGGAAAGATTTTCAAACATCTATTAATCAGTATTTTAAAACTTCCAAATTAATGGTGCTTAGTAATTTATTAATATATTTTTAGCTTTTGAATAAAGATGCGTAATTTACAACTGTGCATATTTTTTGTATAGTAGTTAATAGAATTTCCATAAAGTAAGTGCGAAAGTTTGTATTTTGTTTGGACTCCGAGAGAGATATAACGAATAAATCCAAATTAATGAACAAAATGTTCGGTCCCAATGAATTCGTTAAATCGGGGTCTGACTGTGTATATACGGTTCAATTTTTAAACAATTAAAATTATTTTCGCTTATAAAAGCTCCTTTTATTGTCTTAGATACCATGAAAAAACAAAAGCATTACAGTAAATAGAGAAAAATTTCATTAAGAGGTTATAAGTAAAAATTTGTTTATAAGTTTCTAATATGATTAGAGTTTTAGCTTAAAAAAGGAGTTTTAAAATAGTAATAATAATAAATGTGAAATTCCTTTTGTTATATCAATATCGATTCATAAGACTATAGTTCAATATACAGAAGAATTAAAAAAATTTATAATTTTATAAAATGAAAAACTAAGTACATCTGAGCTTATGGAACAAATGCAAATTTTTCTCTTGAAGAATTAAAGAAACCTTTAGCTACCCCTTTTTGCAGATGCTCTGTTTTATATATAATCTATCAAATGCAAATGCGCAGTTAAACTATTTTTCCTTTTATTTAGTTTTTCATACTATTTTTGTTTTGTTTTGTTTTGTCATCTTATGTTTTACATGTCTTCGTTAGGCTTCCATTTGTTATCTTTTATATTCAACGTACGATCAAAGCTTGTCTCCAATTATCATAATCATTTAATATTTATTTATTTTAAAACAATCTAATTCGAACTAAATTTAATTTATTTTAGAATTCTAAACTAGCTGTTAAAAATACAGCAACAATGCAGAATTAAATTAGTGACAAAAGTAAAAAGTATGTAGCGAAGCAAATCAAAATTTTAAAGAAAAATTAATAAAACATGTAATTAAAAATAAAAAAAAATTAATATATATTTTTATTAGTGATTAGTTTTCTCAATATTTAAAAAAAAAATATGAGCTATTTTTTACAGAAAAAAATGATCATTTTAAAATTATTTTCTGCCATTATTTGACTAAAAATTATTTTTTTTAATTTTTTAAAAGGATAGAAAACATAAAAGTGTACAATCAACTGTGTCTAGCTATAAAAATAATTGCGGAAAAAAAAAATTAAGGTTATTCGTTTCTTTGACGATCTGTAAAAAAAAAAAGACGCGCATAACCTCCACACACACACACACACAATTACCATGCATTTAATAATTTAAATACTTATATGTAGTATTGTTTCCTAGTAAAACTATGTACCTACCATTGAGTCTATAATTTCTTATATTAGTATTAAAAGTATAGAATGCGAATTTTTTAAGACTATCTAATGGCTTAAGCAAAAATTTCCATACGGTATTAGTTGGTTACTTTTATTGTTGCAAAAGCCTAATTTCGCCCATCGATGCAAAATATTAATTCATTATTATCATGTTGACAATGTAAACAATTGTTACAAATGAGCATCGGCAATCTAGATGTAAAATGAGTAAGGCAAGGTAAGTATCAACTTGACAAGGAGAGTCGAATATATAGATCGCTGAGCAACACGGCGATGCTTCTCCTGTGTTTACCATGGATAGTTATCTTTATGAGAGAGAGAGAAAATATCACTGAGACACATTTTGAATCCCACACTTACTTTAAAAAGAAAGTCTTTGAGGACCATCACTGGACAGAATCCATTAAAACACTTTAAGACCATCACCAACGAAGTTAAGAAACCGAACCCCATATTTAGAAAATTATTTTAAAGAAACCTATTTAGCGTTACCGTATAACACATTTTATGTATGAAAAAGTAGATGGATACAAATAATAATGAGATGACGTCTATACGCAGGTAGTCAAGGCAAGTGAAGAGGAGGACATCTGATATGGACCAAAGGGAAGACTTACGCTCGTATTCACCGCTAACCTAACCCAGCGATGAAACCTGGAGTTAAGTAACCGGCAGTCAACCCCAGGTTAGAACTTCATTTCACAGCTCTTTTTCGACCTCCAGTTACTTGACTCTGGGTTTCTTAACCTGAGTTTACCGGTCGATTCCCATTGGTCGAAATAAACCCCGTGACTTCCGGCTGGAGCTACAATTTCTACATTCGTCTCGTGCCAGCTTGTTTTTAACCTCGAGTATCGCTAACTGTTTAAAATGAATGCCAACAGAATTTATTTTACGCAATACGAAAAAGAGTTGGTGTTGGCTTTGATGAAGCCGCACTTACATATAATAGAATGTAGGGAAACAAATGTTGTTAGTAGCACAAAAAAAAAATGAAGCGTATATTGAAATAACGTGGCAATTCTATGACACTGACGGAGTGGTGAATCCGCGAACACCACAACAGATCCGTCAGTGTTATTTAAATTTAAAAAAGAAAATGACAAAGAAAAGTATGTATAGTGTTTTGCGGCAAGAAAACGCAAACACTCGAAAAATCGCTTACTGCGCAGGTGCGGTTAAAACTAACCCGGCAGTGACCTTGGGTCAGGATTTTTTAACTTGAACCGGAGTTAAGTTATTAACTTGTGATGGTGAATAGCGTTTTCGGCGATACCCAGGTTTCCTTCCTCTAACCGGCGGTCAGGTTAGCGGTGAATATGGGCGGTAGAGAGATTTGACAGATTTAGCATGTATCAACCCCACTACATGATGCGTCTTTTATGTCATCAGGACCAGTAAGGGTGTTTAAACTCCATTAAACGGAAAGGACAAAGTCGCAAAATTAGATTCGATCCAAATGAGAGAATATCCACTTTGAATAAGAGTTAGAGAATGTGTATATACAGAAATTTCAAACAGAAACCTCTTTTTTTCGTATGGTTTCAAAAACAGAAGATCAGAGAATTAAAATTTGAAAACACACACATATATACATATGTGTATAACTTTCTCAGTGTATGTTTTGTTAAAAGAAATTTTCCCTCCACACAAACAGCTACTAGAGAGATAAACACATTTGCATTTCAAATACACCCCTTACTAGCTTAGCTTCAAAAATTTAGGAACATTCATTCTATTTCTTATAGATTTTTGCAGGAAGAAACAATGTACAATTTCTTACAACATATTTGCAAATACTTAAAATTATTGTAAAAATTACAAGGTTTCAACGGAAATGCGAACACTCTTTTTGAGAAAAAGCAATGAACGCAATTTCTAGTACCATTAAACCCAGAATTTGTTTCCTTCTTCAGAAAGAGTATTCTTAGGACTTCTCTCAAGGGGTAAGATATTATTTTTACATCCCATATCATACAGTACACGGATTTGGCATTAATAACAACGGATGATTCTGACACTAAGAAAGTATAATCAAACTAATCTTTAAATAAATTTTGCAGAAGACTTCGCAATGCATTATCTTTAAAACTCATGAATGTCGTTGACTGTGAGTAATAGCTTTATCTTTCAAGAAACAGAAAATTGCATTTTGGAATTAATAATCAAGAAACCCAGACTACTTAGGGTGGTAATTCGAAATAACATTTAAAATATTGAACTTAAACAGGTGAGAGTGACATACTGATTCGAGATCCAATATCTTTAGTGAGATTACTTCTAAGAAAGTAACTTATAGTAATTGGAATGGATCCCCGGGAGTTATATTTTTAGATACCGCATTCCGTCTTGCTGTAGTACTAATGTTGATGCGGGTAATGACTTTTACTTCTATGCTTTTATTGCGAAAAATTATTGATCTCGAGAGAAGATGAAAATTATACTTCACATTATGACAAAACTTTCATGTCCTTTACGCTACCCATTTACTTACGATAAATACGGAAGTTATCAGAGAATATAAAAAAAAACTTGATCTTGATTATTTTTTGTTTGAGTTGCATACTTTTTATATACTTGCAATAAAACTTTGTGTAATCAATAATAATTAATTTACGTTGATCAACAAACATTTGGTACACGAAATCGCTTTACTGTGAATTATTATAAATAATAAAAATAATTTATCACAAACAAGATGCTTCTAAAATCATCCACAATTTTATTAAAGAACTAGTATTTATATATTGGCTTCGATTAGTTTTTTTTCTGTTCTTGTTAAAGTCAATTTAGATTTACAAAATGCCCTATCATCTGTTAATATTGATCCATGATTAAATAACAAGGATACCTTTACCAGCATCTCGCGCTCAAGCTTCCACACCATGTTGTTTGAATTATAATTATTTAAGTTTGACAAGTTGACAATTGGATAAACAAAATCCTTTAAACTTGGATGTGAATGAGCTAATAACTCATTGTTCAACCAGAATTTTACAGAGTCATATATTTTCATATACAAGGTGATTCTCAAATTATGGGGCATACTTTGAGGGGTGGTAGATCTTACTAAGACAAACAATTTTTGTACAGGAACATATGGGCGGACGTGTAGCGTTGTGTGAGGCACGAACAGAAAATGTAGCACACTGGCGTAAACATGAAAGGTTCATTAGCAATATATTTACTGAGTGATTCTGGACAGAAAGTGCTAAAACAGTTTCAGAAATTGCATCTACCAACAATCCAAAAGTAATACTCTCCAAACGGTTGGTTGATGGACATGTAGACGACTTGCTACAAACCTCGTACTTGTGCCTAGTGTTTCGTGCACATAGTCCAATATGACATCTTCCAGGTATGTTTCTTGTACAGTCCTCAACCTACCACTTTCATCAGTACTAGTCATAAATGAACCATTTTCACACCTCTGTCAATGAATAATCACTGAAATATTTTGTGGTTCGGCATGCGTCTACTCGGAAAGCGTTCCAGATATAGCCTTGACGCTGCTCTGCCGTTACCATTAACAGTACCGTACATTAGATGCATGCCTGTCTTTTTGCTATAAATAAAATCCCCCACAATGACCGAAATCTCAAGTGCAAAATGTTGATTCAGATCACTGTCACACCACTTTGTTACCTCCAGCTATCTCCCATATTGTCAGCCAATTACGCCATAAAGGTCCCCAAGCATGCATGATGGTTGGTGGATGTAATTTCTAAAACCGTTTTAACATTTTCCCTACGAAACCACTCGTTGTGTATGTTGCTAATGAACAGTTAATGTTTCCGTTATGTGTTATTTTTCCTGTTTGGTCTCATAAAATTGCCCTTCCGTCCATATATTCCAATAGAAAAAATGTTTGTTTTAGTGATCCCTACCACCCCTTAATGTTTGTCCTATGATTTTAAAAATCTGAAAATAATTTAAATTATATTTTATGTTATACTACATAGTATGCTATTTGTAACCCATTTGGTTAGACTGGATGCATGCCAGTTTTCAAGGGCCATTTGTAGTTTTGTGATTTCAATTTTCAAGAGTAACAATCATCGGATGACAAAAAAACGACAAGTACCAAAATTAATTCTTGTTGTTGTGGGTTTTTTTTTATCCTGGGATACATATGAAATACAAGTGGAAGAACAGAAACAGGCAATACAAACAGAAGAATATAGACATTTATTACAAATAATGATCCCAGCATATAACAGAAGGGGTGTGCTGCTTCCCATTTTAGACAGAAATCCACTAAAGGCAAAAGTTCGACTTCTTTTCCCGAAGAAAGTACAACCATGCCTTACTCAGAATTCAAACTCGAACCCACTCGGTTACAAGCCGAGGATTATATCCACCATACTGGCTGGGTGGCAATAATTCTTGTTACTCAAACAAACTTATTCGCAAACCTCACCTAGAGAAACTCACATAACAAAGGTGTAAGACTTCACTACTAGAAGGAACAACAAATGCTAACATAAGAAGAGAAAAATAAATGTAAAATGCAGTTAGAAAACATATATTAGAATTCTAAAGACGGTATCTAATTTAAGACGAAAATTAAATATGAGAGACAGTTATTAGAAAATTAAATACAACTCTATTTTATATTATGTGACATTATTATAATTCTAATATTTATTTTTAGAGTTTCTAAGAGGAGTATTTGTATTTAAATTAGAAGAGAGACATATGATTCGCGCGCGCTTTGCATCTTTATCTATTTATGTAAACTAATTCGGGGAAATTAATATAGGATTACTCGAAGAAGTAATCCCATTTAGGATAGAATAAAATTATATTAAATGACATAAGAAATAGGAACCAGTTCCAGACAACTTGAAAAGCTATAATCTTTTGCATTTCATTTTCTTTATATGACCAGTCAGATATAACACAAATAACTTATTCTATTACTCTACAATGACCACAAAGTGGCAAATTTGCATTTTGACTGTGTACGAGGGTCAAGGACAAGTTGGCGATGTGAAAAAGTTTAAAAGTTTTCATTAATTTCTTTTTTAGGTAAATTGGATTCAATTGTCCTCTTTACCAAGACATAAGCGTGACTCGTTCGTAAAAACCATTCGGTACCATTCGACGATCCATGTCCATCTGATACGATACCATTCTATCATTTGACAACGATGCGATGTTATTAAAGTTAGCCATTGTACACAAGTTAATTTTACGTCGTAATAGCGTGATTACTTATATGATCTACAGTGATTCCTCATGCCTTCAGCATATCTACAAAAGTGGCTGTTGGATCAGTATGCGCCTGTCTTGCAACACGTCGATCCTCTCCTTTAGTCTCATTATACTGAGTTAACGTGAGCCTGATTGATTCAGGCATGTGCCTTAATGTATCCACCTCTGCCAGCAACGTGCAACAATTACAGTATTACAATCAATATTATGTTCAATCCTTCGGTTCTATCCGTCGGCATCCGACTTTTGGAAACCCAATTATTCGGTTTCTGTCAAATTTTCCCAATCGTTTAAATTCCTTATGAAATTTTCTCTGAGACATAATCCAATGAAATACATTGTAACCAGCACAGCACGAGTCTAAATAAATCCACTTCGTTAATAAGTGTTCTTTTACGACCCGGAATGGAGTGTGCTCAAAAGGGTCCTTGTCTGCTTCGCAGGCTCAATAAAATCTTGATTTGATCAATTGTTTCTCCAAAGCAGGTATGTCATTCCTCAAAATTTAAATCATGCTGGTCAACTCCTTCCAGGTGGAATTTTGTTGTATTTATGTACATAGATTTGTGTGAGTGTGCCTAATCCTTTCTTTAAAACAGTGCTTCTCAAACTTTCAATACTGGCGCCCCCTTTTCAATCACAATTTTTATCGCGCCCCCTTATACATAATAATTTACTAAATGCAATAATAATGCACTTTTACGATAAAGCAACAATATTTATTATAAACCGTACAAATTCATGACATAAAAATTAAATTTTGTATATGTTACTTTTAAGCAAAAAAAAAAGTTAAGTAATAGGATAATTACTAAGTTATTTTTCCTTTCTCTGATTTTTAAATTGGAACATATTACAAAATGCGGTGGTTGCTTAGAATACAAAATATAGATATCAGCTAAATATAGAAAATGAACTCAGAGGGTCAATTTCTAATCATAAGCATTCCTTTGAAAAATTTGCTTTGTAAGACAAGCCTATGGAAGTAGCTAATAATTATTAAACTTGTTCTTAATTTAGTATTAATTAATTAATCATAAAATACTCTGTGCACCACTCATACATTAAAAGCAGTGTTTCTCAAACTTTCAATACTGGCGACCCAATTTTCAATCATAATTTTTGTCTCGCCCCCCTGTACAACAATAATGTATTTACTGCAATAAAAATGCACTTTGAGAGAGAGACGCTAAAGTTACAATACGATCTTAATTATAAACCGTACAAATTAATACGATAAATATATTAAATTTTGTGTATATGTAACTTTTAAGTAATATATATATATATATATATATATATATATATATATATATATATATATATATATATATATATATATATATATATATATATATATATATATATATATATATATATATATATATATATATATATATATATATATATATATATATATATATATATATATATATATATTTTAAGAAAATTACTTAAAATATATATATTACTTAGAATTGTGTTATTTTTCTTTCTCTAATTTTTAAATTGGAACAGATCGCAAAATGATGTATTTAAAGATTTATTTCCTTCAGCATTCATTTCTCAAAGTACAAATGTCATTAGAAAAATAGACTAGTCAATGTCGCTCTCTATCATATCCATCACATCTGGCATTATAAGGTACGTTTGCGTGAGTCTGGGCAACCTATCGGACGTCTGCGCAAAACATGTAAAAATGCTTTTCCTCGTACAATTCCAGTCAGTTTTGGTCGACTCGATACTCCTATAGCTACCGAATCTAGCTTGAATGTACATTTTTTAAATTTCCACGTTAATTGTAATTCACGGTAATTAAGTATTTACGGCAGTAGATTAAAACAATATCATACATACATTTTTAAGTTGTAAGCAAACATTCGACCATAATAAAGAATCAACAAGTACACAGACGAACGAGCATGGTTCCGAAAATTAAATCAAGGCGATCTTCTCAAAAATACTAAAATTTTGGATTTACCACCTTTGAAGAAAATGATGGAAAAAAAGCCCCAGCTCGATATGTGTTAAAACTTACAAATCTGTAGAACAACGTGTGAAAGTTGTTTTTAAAATATGTAAAATCATTTAGCTATGTTGGCAAAGAATTTTAAAAAGTATTTTCTGGATGAGGACAGCTTGGTAGCAAGTTACGAGTGGATTAGGGATCTATTTCAAGATACTCCAGAAGGGCTCTCAACTTCCGAAGAAGAAATCTTCATAGATTTCGCATCCAGTGAAAAATTAAAAGGCAATTTTGTAATAAATCGCTCTTTGAATTTGGGGTAGAGGTGGATGAGGAATTATCTGTACTGAAAACAAAAGCACTTCGTATACTATTACCATTTTCAACATCCTACCTTTTTCAAACCGGATTTTCTGCAGTGGATGCCTTGAAGACAAAATATAAATCTCAGCTAAATATAGAAAAATAACTCTTTAAGTGTCAATTTCTGATATTAAACCTTCCTTTGAAAACTTTCCTCTACAAGACAAGCCCGTGGAAGTCCCTAATAATTATTAAACTTGTTCTTAATTTAGTAATAAGATTGATTGATTGAATATTAACGTCGCACTCTTCAGCTGCACGAGGGCTTTTGACGACCGACCACGTAATTTTGAACCATGGTCATGTGACGTGGATGACACCTGAGCTGGCACCCCTCTCTCCTAACTACCACACCACACCAACGGGAAAACGTTTCAACTCTCAACAGATTTAACGTGCATCGCTGCCCTACACGGCGGGTCTTTAGTGGTACTGGGCTCGAACTCGTGACAAGGCAAGCCACGATCCGATACCTATACCACTCGTCTACCGCGGCCAAATTCAGTAATAAGAAATTATTTAGAAAATACCTTCTTCAGTACTGATACATCAAACGTATACTGGCTAAAACACCGACTCTTCGCACGAGTTCATTTTTAAAAAAAATAAAACATTATTCTTGATATAATAGCTGATCTGTAAGGAGAATAAAACTGTGTGCACGACATTGTATACAAAAATGTAAAATGATTTATTTTTTTAGATAAATGCTATAATTGTAAATAACTGTTTAAAAGAACTGTAATTTTAAACCTCACACAATTAGCATTTAGAATTAATGTTAAATTATGAAAAAAAGAATATAAAATTCCGATGAAGAATAATTGTGTTACTTTTTAACTTTTAAAGCGAGAAGACTTCAAAATGTTTTAACCCGGGAGCAGGCGCGTACTCGATACTAACATTAATGGTAGTGCGGGGGGACTCAGTCACCCCAATCATTTGTTTAGAATTACTTTTACTGTACACGATACAAATCGGAATTCTAGTGAATATTTTAATTTATAGAAAGTATACTTACCTTCTTTCAAGGACTATTCAATTCTTTGATGATTTGAATAAAGATCCAATAAAACTGAACTAAAATGATTCAAAAGTACAAGACCATAATAAAGGACGCAAATCAGAGACACTTTTCACTAATATTACAGAAATGTTAAATCAATCAATTCTTTTCAAAATATCGTAAAACTCTATTATTTACAATTTCCCTAAGCGAAAAGCAAACGCATAAAAGATGGGACGGAACTAATATTGAACTAACCATACCATAAGTTTGAAGGTCAATCAAATGATTAGCAAATGTATTATGCAGTCTGGCTGAAAAGTGAATTATGTCTTCTTTTTCTTTTTCTACAACTAATGTACAGAATTTGAATAATAATTACAGTGATGAATTGTTTATCTTAGGACTTTTCTCAGGGTCTGGGTTTCGCTTTTTTTAACGAGTAATATTTTATGTTAAAACGCAATAAAAAAATCTCTCATTGAGGAAATACAGCAAATAAAACAAAATTTTTTTTTTCTTTAATTTGGTTTTGGGATCAAAGATAGCTATTTGATGACGGAAAAAAGCCAGATAATAAATATAAATTATGTCAGTGTTGTGTGTATTTTTTTTATTATGGAAGAAAGCATTTTGTTTTACTTCTCTTTCCGGTTATTTTTTTTTTTTTTTTAAAAATCTTTAAATTTTCAATACGCTCGCGCCCCCTTGTAGGGTCATCGCGCCCCCAGGGGCGCGCCCCACACTTTGAGAAACACTGCTTTAAAACCATAATATACAAAATTACTAGCGCATTTCAAAAATTACAAATTCATTTAAATCAAAGAACAATTTTTTATTTACCTTCTTAAGATAATCACAGAAATTGCATCAATGGTAGCACAACTAGCACCGTGTTATAAATATATTAACACATGTGGGTATGAAGAAGATATATATATATATATATATATATATATATACGTAAAGGGCCATTATTGTTATAACCACACCATATCTAAAGTAATGAGCTCACCCAGAGTTTTGAAACCATACCCCATGCATGGATGGTGTGGGAATAGATAAAAATGTACCCATGTATTCTGCTTCCACACATAGATTTCTTAATGATACAATAAGAAAGGCAGCTGATTTTTCGAAATTCAATAAAGGTCAAATCATTATGATTCGGCGTCATAAACATCAATTTAAAAAACGACAAGTTTAATGTGTCGTTCACATGCAGCCGTTGTGAGTGCTTGTTGAAAATGATGAAACAACAAATCGTGGATCAGTGGTTTGTTGTTCATAACGGTTGATTCCGTAGGAGAGAGGAGACAGTTACGTATTATTTGTCATGGTCGAAAGACTGCAATGGCTGATGTCACAGTATGAGCCAACGCACCTGGAGTCCGAATCACTTCCCTGCGCTGACAGTATGTCATTGGCAGTAGTGAATCCAATGGGCCATGAAATAATTGCATTTCGGTATAAGTAAAAGAAAGGGATCTGGTCCGATGACTTACGTTTTCTAGTTAATCCCAATGTCGGTTGAGGGTGACTAAGCCGATTTCCAAAGGAAACTTTGGCACACAGGTGCAAAATAAGAGGAATGCAAGGCATTGACGGTGGTATTATGTTGTGGGCTATGTTTTTATGGGCCCATTAGGGCACTTCATCCCCATAAATCAATCACTGACGTCTTGGCGAACATCATTGTAGACCACATCTACTTCTTCATGGCAGCCGTGTTCCCGGGTGTTTACCGAAAAGATAATGCCCCATGTCTTAGAGACAAATCATCAGAGATTGGTTCGAGGAACATTTCTGATAAATTTCAAGTCATGCCCTGGCCTCTGAATTCACCTAGTATGAATCCAATCGAGCATTTGTGATTTCACTGGCAAAACCTAATTCGCGTTACCACGTTTCAACCTCGAAATGTTAGGGAATAGCTGGACCAGTTAGTAAGTGTCTAGTACCAGATACTTCAGACTACATATCAGCACCTTGTCGATTCAAACGCCTCACCGGGGATTTTAATGGTAAAATATGGTCTTACTTCATATAAAATAGGGGGTAATAATGCAATAGATGCTTAGTATACACACAAACGAGCACACAAGCATATATATATATATTATGAAGGCATATTACATGTATATACTATATATACATACTAAATGTGTGTAAAGTTATAAAACTTCATAGCAAATTTCAAAAATTGTTTTTGCTATATAATAAATGATAATAATAATAGAACTTTTTATTGGCATTTTATTTCACTGATGAAAAATGACCTAAATTATTTTCGTTGAAAATAGTTTCAACAGTTGAAGAATACTTTAACAATGAAAACTAATTTTTTGAATTGAAAGACAAATTATTTTAACAAAGAATATAAATAATGAGAACTTACGTAATCTTTTTATATTTGAAATTTCAAGAAAATTTTATTGTTATTCATTTCACATTGTTCAGTTTTAAAATCATCATATGTTTAGAAAATATATTAAAAAGATTATTTGTTTAAATTTTTTTAATAAATATCTATAATCTAAAGATTTTTTCTTTTTTTCTGAAAGAACATGCAAAATAAAAAAAGGAAAAGAAATTGAATAAAGAATTGTATAATAGTATGAAATAAAACTGTAATTGAAATTGTAATATACAAATTCAATTGTCAAATTGCAAATAATAATAATAATAACTTTCATAAAAGTACACTTAGTTTAGAAAGATTTGAATTGATATAGAAAATAGTATAATCATTTGGGTGATATGTTTTAAATATTGAAATGTCATTGCAAATAAATATTCTTAACGAATAATAATACGTTATCTTGTAATGGAACGTTATTATATGCTTTGATCCAATTATTACTATAATTACAAAAACATATTTCATATTTATTTTACTTGTAGAATTCTTTTGAGAAATTTCATTTTGAAAAATATAAATTAATGAAAGAAGTCGACAATATATATATATATATATATATATATATATATATATATATATATATTGCTTTAAAGTTAATTGTTTTCTAAATAAAAAAAATCGTTAATATTTTCTTTAAATTATGTCTAAAATCTTGGTTTTGTTTTCTTTTCTTTCAAGTTCTTTCTATTATCTTTGATATTTATATCTAACGAAACTTATCAAATAAGGTTTCCTGAGTGTCCTCATAAAAAATATTTTTTTCTTTCTTTTAAATACACTGCTGGACAATTGCTAAGAACGGATCACAAATTGCTATGTAGCATAAGCGAGACATGAGGCCTAGTATGATAAAAATATAGTTGCCACACTGTTCAGACATTAGAATAAAAAGAATATTTATTGTTCTGGAAAGTAAAAAAGCTGTGAAACATCTGAAAGAAAAAAAAAGTTCATTTGATCTGCGTACGGAGAAATGGAAAATGCATCTCTAAAAAGTCAGCAGGGACCTTAAAGAAAGGAATCAGTACGGGATATGTCCACCGTGGAGTGTGATGCAACATTCCACACGTCGTACCATACTTTGCACAACATTATCCAGCAGCTGTTGATGCAATTTATCCCATTCCTCTGTGAGTGCACGGATGAGGGTGTTCTTGTTTGTCGGAGGATAGTTTCGACCAGAAACTTGCCTCTCCAAAGCATCCCACAATTTCAATGGGGTTTAGATCTAGAGAACGCGCTGGCCATACGAGACGTTGAATACCCTCGCTGTCTAGACAATCCTGAACAGCGAGTGTTCGATGACATGTTGCGTTGTCGTCCATAAAAACAAATTTATCACCGAAAGCACGACGGAAAAGACGAACATGAGGAATTAGAACTTCATCAATGTATCGTTGGCCCGTCATAGTCCCATTCGCAACCACAAGTAGACGCATGCGGCCATTGATCATGATGCCGGCCAACACCATGATACTGCATGTCGGATATTGGTCCTTTTCCTGGATATTTTCTGGACGATAAGCAGTACCACTCTCGCGCCAGATCAGTTGGCGTATACAATCCGATGACAGACTGAACCTACACTCATCTGAGAATAGTACACATGCCCAGTCCTGTTCAGTCCAATTGTGATGCTCACGACACCATTGCAAACGGGCAGTACGGTGCTGTCTGGTCAATGGGACACACACAACAGGTCTGCGTGCGTATAGTCCTCCCCCCTCAAACGTCTGGCAACAGTTTTTCGGGAGATCTGCTTTCTTGAGGCAGCAAGAAACTGATTTGCCACCTGCTGAGCTGTGGTGCGCCTGTTCCTTTTTGCTGATAGAACGATATATCTGTCTTTTGCAGGCGTCGTACTTCTAACACGACCTCCCCGTTCCGTCTACTACACATTCCAGTAGTTTTGAATGACTTCCACAGCCGTGAAACAACGCTGTGAGCGATGTCGAACTCTCTGGCAACATCTGTTATTTTTCGCCCTTCTTCGATCTTACCAATAATTCGGCCACGCATAAAATCATCTATGTGATGTCGGGAAGACATGCCAAAAATTTTTAGTTCGTCTATTAAATCTTTCCAGTAAAACTTTGATTTGAAGCAACGACTGTCCACACGCGTCAAAACCTTTAAAGCTCTTATAAACGCTATCACGTGATGAACAGACGTGGAAAAAAAAAATTTGCATACTCATACGTCTTCTTACTAATATCCCGTACTTATTCTAATTTTCCACATTTTGCTTCCTTTCATTTTGTGGTTGCTATGGATGATAGCGTTATCCGTCCTTAGCAATTGTCCAACAGTGTATTATATATTTGGTGCTCTTTGAATTTTTTTTCTGCACATAAAATAACTATCCGGGAAGAATATTTATTGAACTAAGATTTTTGTTCACCTATTTTGATCTTTTGTTCTACATTATTGTATTTTATTCTAAAATTATGTTTTTTGGTATCCTTTTATTGGATCCTTAAATAATATTTTTATTGAAACGGGAAAAAAATGTTCGTAAAATAATTTGAGAATTTCGTTTTCATATTTTGTGTTAATACTGAATAATTAATTAATTTGTTTTGGAAAAATTATGCATTTATTTAACAATTACATCAATTAGAGAATAATTAAATCTGCTTTTATGTTTTTTTAATGTAGACATGTCTTTCAACATTAAGTTTTCAATTTTTTGAATTTTCAACTCCCCTTTAAATGTCTAAAATGATATCCGATTTTCCACTTGGTTAATTATTTACAGTATTTAAGAATGTGTGTGTTCATCACTTAAGAATTAATATCTCTCCTTAAAAAAAAACTCATTTTTTTTTTTTGCTTAAACATCATCAGAGTCAAATAATCTCCGAAATCTCTTAAAGAACCATTAATTTTTTTTAAAACATTGTGACTGAAAAGGACATAAGGAAAGAAAAACTACATAAATAATAAATTTATTTGACCAATTTAACTATAAATAATGGCTTTTACATTTTACAATGAAATATATAGAAAAATACATATTTATATATCACCCAAACAATTCAAATACCTGTTTAACAAAAAAAACTGCTTAAAGTGTCCTATGTTTAACAAATGACATGGCATATTGTATTTTTTGCCATTGAGTGCTCGATTCAATATATTTATGTTTGAGAATAAATCTCCTTTTTTTTATTTGTGATGTTTATTTCGAGCTTTGTTTATTTGAGTTTGTTAAATTTTATAAATTGCCTTTATGATGCATTACTATATATTTGAAAATGATATGTTATGAAATGCTTTTCGGATATTTATTTCTTAAGCGCAGTCAGTAGGTAATAACCTTTTGAAAATCGATTTTGAGTTTTTGATATTTCTAAAATCTCCAAATCGAGACGTTTCCAATGATATAACATACAACCCATTATATGAATTAGAAGTACTTTAAAATGATTTTTAAAAAATAATCAGCTTATGAACCACGCCCATTTGAAACATGGAAATGTAAACATTGTCTTTTTAAATCTGGAGCAAAAAGTTGCAAAGCCTCAATTTATCTTTATTCATACGCATTAGATATCTGTATAGTTATTGCAAATTTAATTGTGTTAGATAAGCAAAAAATTGAGGAGCCAAACTTGGAAGCGAGGTTTTAACTTGAATGTTATATTTAATATTTAGTGATTTTACCTGAATTTATAAGTCTGTACTTTACTTTATATTTTGTTTTAATCAGTTATTATTACTGATTATTTAAACTCGCTAAGGCTTAGTAAAGAGTTAAAAATGTTTGACATTACAACTATGTGCTAATTTAACCATTCTGCATAAAGCAATTGGATTAAAAAATAGTACAAAGGTAAGATATTTTTATAAAATTTCTGTTTTTAAAATTATTTAAAATTATTTAATTTTTTAAAATTGTGTAAATCTCCTGCGTGTATGTTTCTTAAATGCAATTGTGTGTACTGAAGTGACATTTTTGAAATATTCTTAAAAAATTTAAATATAAAGCAGTTATCATAACAAAAAAATGACAATTTTTAATAAATTCATAATAATAATTGTTCGGTGAACTAAAAGTTTGTCTTTGAAAAAACTTATAATATTTAAAAAAAAATTCCACTTCAGTATAAATATAATATCTAACTAATTTAAATAAAAATTTGAGTCTTTATCTTTAATAGTTTCTGAGAAAAAGGCATGAGATGATACATTAAATGTGGTGTTTGTTGTCTTTGCCAGAAGCTTGTTACATACATAAAAATACATAAATTTCATGTTTAAAAACATAAAAACAGTTTTATTTTGTCTGTTTTAGAACTCATTAGTCCAGTTTAGAGTAACTTTTGAAGTTTAAAACTTAGAAACTGTCTGCAACAACAAGACCTAATGATAATGTTACGAAAACCTAACAAAAACGAAACATCGTATAATCAGGCATTTTTAAATACCATCTCAAATTCACACGAAAACTATATTGATATATTTTTCCATTATATTTATGATGCTTTCTGTTCAAATTTTAATGCATGAAAGCTACAAATTCTTTAAAAATTTATAAAGAAATTGAGAAAAGTTTGACGTTTTCTCGTTAAAAAAACTGAAAAATTCTGTTCTGGGCAATTTAAGACTTTTTGTTTACTATTGTATGCAAAAAAAATTGCAAAGATGCTAATGTTTAATAAAATGGGACAAATACATGTTGCAATTCATTATTTTTGTGATAAAGTGGCACTTTATTGTGAAAATTCAATTTTCTCAAAAATGATGTTTTTAAAACTGTATTCATATTTTTCTCAGAATATAACGTATGAATGTACATGAGATTTTTTCCCTCATGTTATTATATGTAACTTTATATATTCATGTGAGTGTTTTGGGGATTCACGATATATGGACCAGAAGGAGTCCATATATCGTGACAAAAAATGTCAATTTTTTTTAAAAATTCATAGTGATATTTTTATATTACATGTTTTTGAGAAAATTAAACAATATATTTTAAATATTTCACTTAATTGCAAATATTACTGTTTATTTATTGTTCGGACAAGTTTTTAAGTTTTAATATTTAAATGTTTTTTAATAATAGGTAACTAATTACAACTCAGATGTGTAATACTTTTTGTCATTGCGAGGAGCTTGCTACATGCATAAAAATACACAAATTTCAAGTTTAAAAACATAAAAACAGTTTTATTTTTGACTTTTTTAGAAATCTTTTGTACAGCTTAGAGAAAATTGTGAATTTTTAACTTTAAGAAATTGTGTTTGCATAAAATCACGTGTTCCCAAATCATGACTTTTACGTATTCTTACATGTGTATATTATTTTTATGGTGTTTCACATGATCAGATTTGATTCAGATTTTCACATGATTCATATATTGATACAGATTTGAGAAAATTGATGCAAAAAGCTAAAAAAATAAAAAAAACCTTGAACAAAAACTGAAAAATACTATATATGTATTTTCTGAAAATTTTAAGACTTTTTGTTTGTTTTTGTCGGACTGTGGCTTGCTTTGTCACAGGTTTTAAAGATGCGATGCACGTTAAATCTGTCGAGAGCTGGAAACGTCCTTAAAGAGGGGGTGATCAGGTGTCGTCCACGTCATGACCATGGTTAATACGTGGTCCGTCGCCAAAAAATGAACAGTGCGACGTTAATATTCAATCAATCAATCAACACTTTTTTTTTTGTTTCCTAATTTTATGCTAAAAAAATTAAAAAGATACTAATGTTTAATAAAATAGGGCAAATACATGTTGTAATTTACTATTTTTGTGATTAAGTGCCTTTTTACATTAAAAATGCAATTTTCTCAAAATGATTGTTTTTAAACTGCGTGTACCTTTTTTACAGAATCTAAAGAATGGATGTTCATGCAATTTTTACTGCACATATATAATATGTAACTATACATAATAAAGCTACCTTTTTGGAGATTTTCTCAAAATATTTTGCTGAAAAGCAGTTATCGTAAAAAAATGACAAAAAGATACTTTTACGATGAATTTTTTTGAGAAAAGTAAACAATATATTTGAAACATTTTAACCAGTGAATAAATAAAACAGCCTAATTAATATACAGACAAAATTTGAAGTTTTTATATTTAATAGTTTCTTAGAAACAGGGAGATCTAAAAAAGCTCAATTTAGCATTGACGGGAAGGGGGTACCGACTAATCTTAAACCCATGACAATTGAAATCTAAGATTAATTTCAGTTGAAGATTTCAAGAAGAAAACATAATTAAGATAGCTCTGAAATATTTAACATATTGATGGAAAGTGTTATAGATCATAGAATACACAATAAATTTTAATTTTTTAAGAAAAATTACATTTACATTGAAAGTATAAAATGGCCATATGAATGATTTAAAATGATATAGGAGAATAGTCAATGGTATAAAATGTGTCTAAAATAATATTATTTTTGTAAAAGTTTGTAACTGCAGCTTTTTATATACACACTCCAGACATAAATCAAAATACTAAAAAATAAACTTGAAAAACGCAGGCAAAATACTTGAGTGAAGTTTTCTGTTTGTAAACTGCTATGGTTTTTTAATGAATTACTTCAAAACAGTTAAAAGTAATTGGCTTTTTAAGATGAGGAAAAAAGGTAAAAATTATGTTTTTCTGGAGCTTAAAATTGTTTGTGGAACAATATTTTGAAACAAATGGACTAATGAATGAAGCTAATGGACAGAAACTGCAAAATGTTCTTTAAATATTTTCGATCGAATGTACTACCTCAATGAAACTGCAGCGAATAAAAAATGAGATACCTTAAGTCTAAATTGGAGCAGAACAAAAGAAAAAAAACTCTATGTGCCAAATCAACGTTTATGTCACCAAAAATAAAAAAAGAGAGATTGAGAAAGATATTTGTATACGTCACGATTGTTACTTTATTCACTGTAAAATGCGATTGCTTAGCTTCTGTTCTGAGAAATGTTCACTTTTAAAAGGTACAGGGCTAGCGAAATTAAACTTCCGCTACTCAGAGAGCCATGGAGGCCATTCTACTTGTCCGAAAAAAATATTTCGGCAGCAGATAATTCAGATGATGCGCTCGAGGTTTCTGAAATAAAAAAAAAGTAGTTGAAAAATAACCACTAGATGAGGCTTATGGTGGCGAATACTGTTCTTCAAATCCAACGCAATTGTCAAACGCTCTCGGTATAAGTTATCTTTCAAAAAACCCCATATAACTGGAAATTACAAGGAGAGAGATCGAATGATCGTGGAAGCCAAACTATTGGGAAAGATCGGCTGTTCATACGTACGTCTGTCAATACCTATCTTAAAAATTGTTGGACTGAGCCCACGTTGTGAGGTGAGGCTCTATCGTGCTTGAATATGTTTTCTTATAGGCAGACTCGTTGCTGGAGATTAGTAATTACATAGGTCTGTAACATCTCACGATACCATTCCCCGTTATAGGAACTAGTGGTAAGTAATTGAGGGGTCAGTTGTACAAGAAAATATGGCCCGAGAATGAATGGAGCAGTGAACCCCTGCACCATACGGTCCATGTCGTATTATGTAAAGCTGTAACATGTACCGCATGGGGGATTTCTGTCAACCAGATGCGATAATTATGGCTATTTACTTGTCTATTAAGATGTAAGTGGGCCTTGTTCATCAACAGTAAGTCCCATGGCCATGAATCATCGACCGCCATTCTTACGTGAAATTCTAGCTCGAAGATCTTGCGAGTGTCTAGGTTCTGTGGTTTTTGCTGAACCGCATGAATCTTATACATGTAGAAATTCAAAATTTTACGCATATGTCGGACAGTAGAGCAGGGCATATCAAGAGTACGTGAAATTGTCGGTACGCTGTATGTTCCGTTAGGTGATTCACTGCTTGCTTCCACGACGGCAGAAGCAATATGCTCCTCGACGGTGGTGTCGATTCTTTTTCGTTTTCTTCCAGGAAGAACACCTAGCTGTAATGTTATCTCGAATTTTACCATCATGTTTTTAAGAGCACGCTCTGACATCGGTCCACGTCTTTGTTTCTTGAGACGCGGCGGAACTCTCAGACAGCTGCCGCTGCATTTTCACTTTTGCCTTTTGCAGTAGTATAGCTTCACAAGAAGTGCAGTAGTGTAGGATCTGTGATTGTGGTAAGAATAACTTCTTCCTTTTATCATGAATGATTCATGAATGATGAATTCCTTTTATCATAATATGTATATTTCCAGTTCCATGTCTAAAAATGCCCCTAAAATACAGAGAATTTGGAATATTTTTTCACTGTTGGTGATTCTGTTCACATAATTGAAGTAGAATCAACAGAAGAAACTTGAGCTGTATCTGAGCATTTTGGGGTTGGGATGGAGGGGGGAGCCTATAAATAGTGTACTAAACTTAATAACATAATTAGATTACCCCCAAATCGTAGTATGAAACTTAAGAATATTGATAACTTTTCACCCCCCCCACCCCAATAAGTGTAGCTAGTGATAAAATGAGTTTCACTAAATTATGATTAGTGATAAACCTTTTACATTGAACTCCTATGTAAAAGAACCTTAATGGTTTGATCATTAGCATAAATTTTTAATGAAGAACATTTAAAAACTATGATAAAAAAGTTGGCATAGCTAAGAGGGGAGGGGGAATTATTGTTATTTTAGTGTGACTAATGTTACTTTTGTTTGATTATGCAATAATACATTTTTTTACTATCATTAAAGATGTATGTGATTAATATAGCGTGTGGCTTGATTAATTTCTGTTATTTGCACAACTTGAAGTATATTATATATGTTACACTACATTTGTCTTCTTAAATGTGTATGTGTGCTTATTTTAATTTAAAACAATCTGATTTTTATTGTTTGAGGAGTTTATCTTCTTATCCTGGATGACGTAACCGCTAAAACAGGAGTTGCTTTTGGTAAAGGAGAAATTTGGTAAAAATCCTTGGACCTAAAACATTAAAAACATACTTTGTAAGAAATGATAAGACGTGGTATAGTCTAAATAAAGTTTTTGTAAATGAGTTTAAGAACACAGATAACAAATCTGATACTTTTTACTGATCTTTTTAATTTTTGACTTCTCTGATATATCATCCGCATGCACTTCTCAAAAATTTTGTTTTGTGTTTTTTATCAATGATGTGTCAAACTCATGTTAATGAATAAAAAAATGCAATGTATTTTAGTGTTCAGATAGATAGTGATTTTTTGTATCGTGCATTGGGTAACAGAAATTTCCATTAAAAACATTGATGTTATGTTAAAAATATAAAATTCAATACATAATTTGTCATCTCCCCTAAATAATTAAATGTTTGAACTCTTTGAACACACACAACATATTTTCAACCTTCAGTTTTATAAGTTTTTTGAAGTCCTTTAAGTATTTTAATATAAATGTGTTCCCCTCGTTAGACTGAACTTAAGTAAGGTACAATAAATTCCTTCCTTAAACCTTTCCCGCACTTTTATAATAACAGAGAAACATTTTAACTGAATAATTTTACTTTAAATCCTGATTCTTTTCAAGGAGAATCTCCCAATGAAAGACAAAAATACCCCTTCGAAATTATTCAAAGGAAACTGTGGTTCCCAACCTGAGCAAAATATTCATCTTAATTATTCTTCGCTTTGAAGAATATTTAAGCTTACCATTATTTTACTGAGAAATCGTTAACTCTTTTAATGCCAGAATCCTAACTTTCTGTAGAGCAGTTAAATTCTTAAAGACGTGACAGCCGGCTCTGAGACATCTATAATACATGGAAAGTAGCGCCTGACACACCGGAGCAATTAATCCTTCCGTTACTTTACTCCAATGTAGTGTTTACGAGCAACTTGTTAGGTATGTACTTAATCACTACCTTGTGACATTTAACAGTGTCCTTTACTTAGTCTGTGAGTCTGAAGACGAATAAAGAGAACCATTAAAGATGAGTTTAACTGAACAAAGTTTCCTCTTTGATTGCGTGGCTATACAATAATGGGATTCAGGATACGTCTCATTGCTTTTGTAAAAATCTCCTGAACTTGCTTTGACATTCTATTACAACAGGATTGTTACGAGGAATATCAGTATAAGCAAACTACTGGTATTGTTAGTTTCTTTGGTGATCTCATAATGCTTTGTATTGTAAATCGCCACAGTTACTACGCCTGGGTTTCTTCTGAGTTAAAACATGAGAAACCAGTAAGTTTTAAGATTTCATAATATAGTATTACATAGTGTATCCATAACTATCTATAAAATAGGCTAAAAGTAAATGTAATGAATATTTAGATGAGAAATACTTATAGGTATTTGTTTCAAAATATTGTTAATTTAAATTTTAATTTTAATGTATGCCCTTCATTGTTTCGTTGCGACATTTAAAGGCACAGAAGTCGAATCTAGATCCAATAACAGATCACCAAAATCGATTATGTTGACGATTTCATCTTAAATATTTAAATCTGCAAAACTTTCGCATGCTTCATACTCTCATGGTGTCAAAAATTGGGCTGTGGAGAATTCAGATGATTGAAGTGATTATTTGATTCAAAGCAATGGAATTTTGTGAAAAATATTAATTAAAAAAAATTGTTTTTATATTTATAATTTAATAAGGAATTTACAGTGTGATTTATTCCCATCCACAGAAAAAAATTATTAGCTATTTGTATTTATTCACAGTTTTAATGAAGAAACATATTAAATGCTAGTTCTTTTAAATGCAATTAAAATTAACTAAAACTTAATTAATTTATAGATTATTTCAATGTTCTTTACAATGAAAAACATTTGGTACTTCATACTTATTTTATAATTCTCTAGTATATCTTTTAATCAAACCTTTTTGCCCATTAAAACAGATCTCAGCAAAAAGTTTCTCCCTGGCTAAACTTTTTATGGTTGGTTTATTCCCCTTACATTGTCCCTCCTTTATTCTGAATTGTGGTTACAACTTGGATAAATAAAAATCAGAAAGAAACATTTTTTTATCTTATTAATTTTTAATCAACCCTTATCACTTAATTTAACTAAAAGTCAATCAATTACCGAATGACTTCCTTCAAGTATTAAGCAGCGACTAATAGAAATGGTCAGATAGAGATATGCAATAATATTTTTAATGTGAGTAAGACCCCTTTTCTCTTTAAGCCTTTCTTTTTGACCTACGTAACAGCTGTATTAAGTGAATCGGATAAATTTTGACGTTTGATATCCATTGAGGCTCTTTCGACAAAATGACCTCTTTTTGGTTGACTTTCAGCTTTTCTTCACTCAATTACGTTTACCAAAGGAGGTTTTCTTCTTTCATTTTTTTCAATATGTTTTTCTAACTTTTTATGGTCAGTTGATTCTTTCCATGGTCACTAACTGGTTGTCATTGTCCTCAGTTCTTATTTGTGGTTTTGATAAACGTAATTGAATAAAAGAAGAAAAAAAACTTGTTAGTCTTTAGATTTGTTTTTATTGAGTATATAGGTAGCCAAGTACTTCAGCCGTTGAGTTAAATTAAATTTAAAAACTAAATTAAAGAACTTTGTGTTCTCAAAAAATGAAAATTCAACATAATACTGAAAACTTATTTTATAATGTATTGAATAGCAAAATTAGCTCTCTAAAATAATTAGTTGTTTCATAGTTATTATTTGGAAGTATTTATTAAGAGGATATTTGATTTCTTATTAGCGAAAATTAAAAGCCCATCGATAACCTGAATAAATTGAGCAATTGAAAATATATCTAAGGTCTTTTTCCATGAAACTACGCACAAAGTATAATTGTTTTTACTAAGATACTTTTTTATGTAAAACATTTTTCAACTATGTTGAAATCAACATGTTAAGAGCAATTTTGATAATAAATAGGCGGGGTTTGTGTTGATTTCATCACTAATGATAGGTTAGGATATATATTTTAGTTTTTCTAACAGAAAGAAACTTAAAACTACTTAATAAATTTGCACAGTAAAATTTAAATACAATGTAATTAATTGTTAATAAGCAGCAAAATGTGTGTATCTTTTGAGAGTTTATACATATTTTAGCTAAATATTTTAATAATTAATTATAATTCTTATAGGTTATCAAATTTATTGAGAATATATAAAGAGTAACTATATCAAGTTTTAAAAATTAAACTAACTTATATTATGAATACATTTTTAGTAAACTTTTTTTTCTGCTACTAAGATTAAAATTTAGTTGTCTAACATTAGCAATGTTTAAAGAAACAAAAGCATAAAAAAGCTTTTGAATTGAAAAATTTAACTTAAAGATTGCATGTTCAAAAGAATTTCCTGAACTCAATTCATTTGAGCTTAGCTTAATAATTTTCCCCAAAACTTTCCTAA
Source organism: Trichonephila clavipes (assembly GCA_019973935.1). Taxonomy (NCBI): domain Eukaryota; kingdom Metazoa; phylum Arthropoda; class Arachnida; order Araneae; family Nephilidae; genus Trichonephila; species Trichonephila clavipes. The sequence continues at coordinate 831,015 of BMAU01021370.1, forward strand.
AAAGAGATAATTATGTACGTTTTTTCCTAAAATCATTAATTTCCTGTGAACTGCCGTTTAAGATTTGATGTAGAATTTGAACATTTACTTTGTAAGATCATTCAGAAATGATATCCATTACTTATTTTTAGATATGATTGACAATTTCCAATTGATTTGAGCCATCAAATAATCTATCGGTAAGGAACTGTTTCTCCAAATTCATTTAAAAACTACTCTTTTAGTTTTAAATTCCCAATTAGAAAAATTAATCGCATAATTTTTAAGTCTAATGCAATGGTGTTAGATTAATATCAAGGGTGTAATTGATTAATTGATTGTTGTGACGAACCGAGCAATTTGAACCATGGTCACGAAGCGAGAATACGCTGGTAGACACTCTCACACTTCCACATCATGGTGGCTCTGAGTTTCAAAGGTTTAACGTACTACACGACGGGGCTGCGACTGATATCAGGACTCGAACCCATGTCTCAAAGACTACAACAACGTGGACTGCGAGATCGCGATCATGAACATTCGACTTATACAGTGAGAGAACAAGTGACTATGATAGCCTAGTGTCCATATCAACGAACTTGTGGACGATCTGTTATGAGTTCAAGCCCTAGTGGCACTGAAGACCCGTCATGTAGAGGGACTGATGCCAGTTTAATCTGTTCTGGCTCAAAGCACCCTCACCCCCTTTCACTTGGTATGGAGTGTGTAGTGCCAGATCAGGTCAGGTCAACCGTTGCTCAAAATTATCGAAGTCCGTCGCCGTCCTCGTTTTTTTAATGCGACGTTCATAAACTCTCAATCAGAGTGGGAGTAAAGTTACTTAAAATAAAACGTTTTCATCAAACAGTAAGAAAGTAATTTTTAACCAATATTAAAATAAAACGCGTGTTAAGTAATTTCATTTATTATGCAATAATTTTGTATACATACAGTGGAAATCACTTAACACGATATTGGAGAGACTGAAATATTGTTTCGTGTTAAGCGATATTGGGGAAAAAAAACTATATTTTAACAAAAAAGCTAGTTTATTAGAGAATATTTTATTTACATATAGATATTTATTTATGTATATATTTAATAAAAATCAATGTAGAACATTCACAAGAACCTAGTGAAAATTAATACAAAGCTTTCAATTTTTTTTTGAAGAAATAACCATTTGTTGAGTTTTTCGAAACTAATCAGATATTTTTCATTGCATTGTCCTTTTAGCATCAATTGTCAACACAAATTGCTCGGTTAAATTTAATTTACCTTTGAAATGTGTGTGTGTGTGTGCGTCTAAATAAATTCCCCAACTTTTCATGATGTTTCTCATTTCGGATGAAGTGGGAACAAAAGATGCATTATTCATTTCATTTTTGTCATCAAAATCTGTATCAATGATATTTTTTGAGTTTAAACAAACTCCAAATTATACTTGTCTACTATAATTGGGATTGTACACACACTATCTTCATTTTCTGCAACGAATTCTTTGGATAATATAGTAGGACAGTCCGAATCGGCTGGTTTTTCCGTATTTTGTTCATTCCCAGAAGAGAAATCTTTTCGTGTTAAACATTTTCGCGTTGTATGTATTTCATTCTCCCATATTATATATATATATATATATATATATATATATATATAATATTATATATTATATATGTATATTATATTTATTATATGTATATTATATATTATATATATGCATATTATATATATATATATATATATATATATATATATATATATATATATATATATAATATTATATATTATATATGTATATTATATTTATTATATGTATATTATATATTATATATATGCATATATATATATATATATATATATATATTCTTGTTTTAAAAACTTAAACTAAGATATGAAACACATTAAAAAATTTGAGAATATACGAGCAGATATACTCGTAATTTAAATGTCAGTATAGATTTATTTTATTTGTTTAATTGAGCCGATCGAAAATTTATAAAATACACAATCCCCTTTCTAGTCCGAAATCAAACTTCAACACTCATCAACTCTACACAGAACCAATTAACTAACCTAGAACAAATTTACACAATTCATTAACAATTAATTTTGAACAGAACATATGACAGTCAATATACTCTAACACAAACCCTACAAAACAAGCGGTTAGCCCTTCCGCGTGGCTTACTGATAAAGTAATTTCTAACGAGGGAGCTTTCCCTATCCTCTCTACCAAAGTCTAGGTAGATATGCATGTCTAATAGCAAAGGCCCATTTGATTACACATTTGACGGGCAGAACTTTCTGTCCAATTTACTTGGGGCTAAACTGCTAATAGTCCCTGACAGACTTCCACTTTAGAAAATCCTAATTATGCTTTTAATTTGACTTTCGAAAGGTAGAGTACGTTCACGCTCTTTTGATTCAGCAATTATTTGCCCTGTGAAATCTACCTACAATGGACGGGATGAGGTTGCATTTCTAGGGTTTCCTGAGATAAGTTAAGGTGTTTAAAAGGGTATTCATTTTACGGCTCTTTTATGACATTGTAACTGTCTAACTTAGAGAGTATTGATGGTTATCTCTTCTTTGTATCTCTTTTTCAATGTTCGCCACTTTTAAATTGTGTTTCCAGTTTCAGTTGAATTTTTATAAGCTTCAAGCACGAGTTTTTTTTTTTTACATGGGGACCATAGTAGTGGCGTCTATGATTTGTTTAATTTTTAACAAGTAAAGCATCCTGAAGAGTGAAGTAACTGTTCAAACATTCCATTGTTCTACGTAGCAAAAAATAAAACTCTTTTTGCTTAATGTTAATATTAAATGTGCAGATGTAGGATATTTAATTTTTTGTAAATTAATGATTACAAAAATCGCGTATAATATTATCATTTTTATTTTTTTCTTGATTTTATGCTCTTTTCAATTAAATACATGCATATATTTTTTGAAAAAAATATATATATAGTCGAACCTCCGTATTACGAACATCTATGTTGCGAATTTTTCTATAGAGCGAACTTTTTCCTGGAACCAAGAACATTTCACGATTTTCTTCGTAAAATAACCTCCAAATAGGGAACCCCTTTTTTATGTAATGAACTTTTTCTTTTATGATTCAATTTTTTCTCTCCCTTTTTATGTATTTCTGGATATTTCAAGTTATTCTTTCTTTAAACCCTTTCTATGGTGGTTATAAGTCTTGAACTCGTTTTATTAGGTACCTATTTCGCCTAGAGCAATAGAAATCTGGACGTTTGATCCAAGAATTTCAACGTTTAATCCCTACCATCCAGTTCACTAGAAACACCTTCAAATATCCCCTTTCACCCTCAGTGAGGTTGTCTCGTGTCCTTGCAACTAGTCCCCGTTCATTTGTAGTGTTGATCAGGCGAACTGGTAACTTCGTTTGCTTGTAGTTTGGAAATGTCAAAATGTAAGTACTTGAACATCAAAAATAAAATTAATTCTTCAGGAAATAGATAACGGGGTCAAGAAACTTTCCTTGCAGTTTTTCTTTCTTTCTTTTTGATGATTAAGATACATAAAATAAATATTTTTAATTGTAAATTAAAAATATTTATTGAAAAAAAGGAGTGAATATTTACTTTTTTAATACATAGTGTTTATGAATTGAAATTTTTTTATGTAGTTTATAAAGAAAATTCAAAGATGAACCTCTGTATAACAAATTTTCCATACAACGAACTTTTTTTGGGGATTTAGCGATTTCGTTATGTAGAGGGAGGTACGACTGTATTTCTTTTATTTATTCTTATAACCATGTAATCAGTCGTTATTAAAGAGATAGAGAGATGGGCTAGATAACATTTTTTCACCTTATAAAATAATCGGTGATGTATATTTACATTCCACGTGCTGTAGTCGTCATTATCTTCACTTGAACAGGATCATTCCAAATAGTGCGCACTTCTATAAGAAATGTTCAAATAAAAGCATTTGAGAATTATAGTTTATAGTGGGAAAAAATTTAAAAAGCAAATATTATTTTTGCAGAAGAAAATATAGCAAAATTTGAAGAAACTCACTCCATTACTTTTAGATTAGCGTAACACTTTATGCTCCACCCTCTCCAAAAATATCTATGAAACCAAGGTACACTGAAGTCTAAGAAAAATAAATTACATAGGAAAATAATTTTCGGGAATTCATGAAGGTAAATTTCCTAAAAATGGAAATGTACTATTTGATGATAATGCTCTATTATGCACACTAAGTTTGAATTGACAAGTATACAAATTATGAAAAGGATAATATTGTGAAAACACTTTGAGGGGGAGAAAACGAATAAGATTGTTCTCTCAAGTTCTAAAACAAGAATGAAGAAAAAAAGATAAATATGTTTCGTTCTTGGAACCGTTTGGAATGAAACATAAATGGGTCCTTTCAGAGAAGCAATGGGTCCAAAAGGTAGAGCAAAACGTAACATGATCTAAAAACCGGTTATTCGACACGTTTGGATACGAGTCAGTGTGTATTATTAGTCGATATTTATTTTTATTGTATTAAAATAGAAGCCCAATTCGCGGAATATTTTATCAGATGAAAATTATTCTAACAGTAAAAAAATACTATAATCTAATATTTCATTATTATACACCATACTATAACAAAATACATTAATATGTTTTGGATTCCATTCGAAATTATCATTTTTCTGTGAAATAAAGTTTTTAATATTTTGTTTCCTATTCTTTAATGCAAACGGATTTTCAAATTACTGCGTTACAACCTTTTTCAAGAAATGAATTAGCTGACGGTCTCTAAATTTAAGGCTCTTTCTCTATATATGCTAGCCATTATCCGCCTACTTTTCTGGGTGTTTCCTGATATTATAAAAGTATTCATTCTTTTTAGGTTATTATTATCTAAATCCTAGCATATATATTAAACTTTCGATTGTATTGAAAAGAAATATTCTTATGGCTATCATCTCTTAATTTAAAAAGGTGCGGAATTGGATTTTTTAAACTGAAGTAAATATATCATTTAATCCTCAGTAGTCCTAGAAGTGGATTTCCGCATAACTTTTTCTAAGCGAATCTCTATCCAATAATAGAAAAGTTTTGCCAAATTTTAAGTCTGGGGGGATATAATAGTTCAAAAACAGGAATTGTTGTCTATAATGTCGCCGAAACCTCTTTAAGGATTCTATTTTCGCAAAACGCGTACTTAGCGTATCTCTACTAAACAAAAAGAACTGCTTTCAAAATTTTAATTATGCTGGTTTAAAATTTCTGGATATCTCACAATGAGTGAGTTAGTCATTTTTCGCACTCACTCACTCACACACACACACACTACAGTAAATGAGTATATGACTTACGAATCAAAGTTAATTAAATATAAAACCATGCTACCCATTCGGTATAGCGATTGGTGATGTTGGCTGCTGTGGCGTAGGGCCTGGGTTCTTTCCCGGATGTTCGTAAATATATAGTGTCTTTGCGACCTGGGGATACTCTAAATAGCTGTCGAGCCTCTGGGAGACCTCTGACCATCCCCAGGGTGTTCTCCCTCTAAATTGGGGTGGAACCGAGTCAAATCGTACTGTCATCTGTATGGTGCTCAAAGCTACGGTTAATGACTGATGTACTACTACCCTCTTGCCACGATGATTATTGTGGGTCTTGATCTGATCTTGCTGTCGATCAGGTGGCATAAGTAACAACAACAAATATAAGAACAAGAAAATTTCTTACCTGAAAAATTTTGGGACCAAGTTTGGTTCTGTTTTCTTTAGCGAATAATACCTAAAGAAGTACACCTAATATTGTTCTTGTTAACTTTTTCTTAAAATGAACAATGTTTTATTCTCAAAGAAGTAATAACTTAATATAAATTTGTACTTTAGTAATATGATTACATAAATTTGTACTTTGAAGTTACAGCAGTAGATTCGAAATTTTGGTCATATTTCATTTTCCACAAAAGAAATAAAAATAAAATATTGCATTATTTGTATTTTAAATTTGTTATAATTACAAATTATGTAATTAATGCTAATGCTGTATGGAGTTAAGATTTTTGGAAATAAAGGATATTCGTAAAATAAGTGTGATTGCTTATAAAGCTTAAAATATGCACTAAGCTTTCTACAGATATACATACATTTTTCATTTAAAGAATATATTATTTAGAGATAAAATCATAATTTTAATCAATAAATGTACTTAATATAGAAGTTAAAGTAAAATTTTAATTTTATGCAAGTATTAGGTTACCGCATATTAGAAATCAAAGTTTAATACTTTCTACTAATACAAAGCAATTAATTAAACAGTTAAGAATTGTAATGAATAAAATAACTTTTCCTTCATTTATAAATATTCTTGAAAAGCCATATATGAATTATTGAAAGTGCAATGAGAAAATAAAGAAATAGATGCAACATTTTACTATAATAGTTACAACAATCATATAAATATATTTTGCCATTCAGTAAGAACAATCCAATGTACAGGTATCATATTAAATGCCTAGAATTGCTGTTAGCACAGGATGTGATGACATGACAAGGAATAAAAACAACACTTAAAAAATTATGTCACATAGAAATGGATACTCTTGAAACGTACTCTTAAATTTTTCAATAAAGTACAAGAAGTTACAACTGTTTTCTGCATTAATAACCGTACAACCAATACTTTGTGATAGCATATACAAAGTATAAGAATGTCACTAGTTTCATAAAAGTTAAAAAATACTCCATGTTTAGAGAATGTTTGTACTACACTCGAATAATACAATTTTCCCATTAGAAATACGTTAGAATTGCTGTATTCGGATTAACAAAATTTGCCATGAGTAAACTAAAATAATCTCATTTTTATATTAGTTTTCATCGTAGTTTTGATTTTAGACTGACTTAAACGAGAAAACTTTTATCGTTTTTTAAATAAAAATCTTATGTGCATCTATTATTCATTTAAAACAAAATACGATTAATTTTAAAAATATAGTTGAATAAGTACTACAGAACACCTATCTAAGCTTCGACTGATAAATATCATATACTTTTAGCAATAATGGAATAAATAAGATAACTTTTTAGGCTAGTTTTTAGAATCCATAGCCCTTTCATCTATAAAGTGACATCCATTTTTGGCATAAAGTGAAGAAAAATAGAAAACTAGAAGGGAGGAGAAAATATTTTTTTTTTAAATCTAAAAATTTAAATCTTCATTCTGTTTTTTTTAAATCGAAGATTTTACAGCATTACTCTAGAAAATATTAACATTTTAATAAACTAATGCTGAAAAAAGTAATTCTAACTTTGCATATTTCTGCGTGCTTTCAAACTTTCAAAGCAGTGATTCCCAAAGTGGTCCATATGGACCCCCAGGGGTCTATGACAACTTGCAAGGAGCCTACATCAGAGAAAAAATAATTTAGGGGTCCATGAGATGTAAATGGGGGTCTACACCATAGTGGCTCTCATTAAACTAGATTGTGACTTTAATTTTTAAAAAATATATAATCAAGAAGAAAACACAGATTTTACCTATTTAACAAGTTTATTTACTAAATTTAATGAGGTAAATTCACACAATTACAAGGTGACAGCATATATTTTATTAAAACAAGGACCATCATATCTGCTTCTATCAGAATTGAGCTAAAGGAGTATAATATTGGACATCGTGAATTTTCCCAGTTTCTCATTTGGTCACAGACAATCTGCCATGAGGATCACATTTTAACCTACATTCAACATTTAAATCCCTTCTATTCAGATTTTGAAACCAGGTTTGAGAATGATTCAACTATGGTAATACCACAATAGACAAATAAATCATATAGCCACATTGAAGAAAATAAACGTCATATTACAAGAGAAACTGATCAGAATTGGCACTAATGAAGATCTTAAGGAAAAGTTTGGAAAAGGATGTCATCAATTTTGGTTATAAAAAGACATACCTGTTATTTACCCCAAATTATGGAATATTGTGAGAAACTCTTTAACTGTTTTTCATAGTGAGCAAGAGTTTCATTGCTATTGCCAATCTCAAAAAAAAAAGAAAGAAAGAAAAGAAAAGGGACATTACTAACCGATTAAATTTAGGGTTAAACTCAACAAGATTGATACGAAACATTGAAAACTTGTTAATGAAGTGCTAGATTCATCCCTCCCATTAAAAACATTTTTGTTTCTTGCTCAGTTATTTTATGTATTATTAAATGTAAATTTAAACCTAGTTAACATGTGACTCTTAAATTTTAAACTATTTACTTCACTACAACTAAAAGTTTTAACCTTTCAAAGTAAGAAGCTCTTTAACAGCTGTCAAAAAGACATTTTAGTTGATAAATGTGCAAAAATTTAGTAGTAAGTAAGCATGTCTACCCAAAGATGAAAGACATGGCAAGGGGTCCATGAGGCAAAAAAGTTTCGGAACCTCTGTTTTAAATGGTTAGAATCCTGGCTTTACTAAATACCCACTGTGTGTGTTGAGGGCTGATGCGTGTTAAGTTCGTCGAAGCTCAAAATTCTCATGTTGGAGAGGAGTAGAAGCTTGAAGAGTGGAGTTCCAGAATTCAGATGTCTCATCATCGTCACTTGACCGGGACTCAAAATTACGAGGACAGTAGCCAATACTATTTGTGCAACTTCAAGAGCTACGTTGTTAAACAATCGAGTTTTTTAAAAAAAACAAACATCCACCTTTAGAAATGCTCAGATCTAAAAAGCGTTAATTTTTTAAAGTATACCCACAAGTGCAACCAAATCTCTTCCCCATATTACATGATCCCCTTTTTTAAAGAATTCTGGATTATTTTTGACGTATTTTGAGAAGAAAACAAACGATCTTATTTTCTGAATTTTTTTTCTTAACCAATATGAAAAAGTTTCTATTTCCAAATAAGTATCAATATAAAGATAATGTTCACAATTTTTTATCAGAAGACCAAAGGAATACTATTGTTCGAAAACAAAATTCTAAAACATAGTTTCTGGAACTTTTCAGCTATCCCAATTAATGTAAAATAATATATTAAATTGTTATAAAAGTAGGTTGATTATCAGAATAATGAGCTTGTAATTGTAAAATTGCAATAATAGCATTTCATTTTAATTTACAAAGGAAAAAAATTCTTTATAGCTTCTATTTCCTTTTCACTGATTTCATTCTATATTACTGAATATTTCTGATAATAATGATATATGTATAGTAGAAAATTATATATAAAGATGAACTTATACACAATACGAGTCAGGAAAATTAATTTTATAAGAATACATCTTTGATGACTGTTAAAAAGCAATCCAATGTATAAATATATGAAAAGAGTAAAATCCCATCAGTGAAATTTAAGAATTCATAAGAAGTTGAATACCATTTATTCCCCAATGGATTCTTAGAAGTAATGAATAAAAGGAATTCATTGGTTTCCAGTGCGTTCTATAAAGGACTTCTCTTTTAAATTGCATTTAATTCTAGATTAAGTTTTAAAAAATCAATCAAATATGCTCCTTACATAGATAATAAACTTCAGGAGAAAATGACATATTCAGATACAGAGACTGTCAATCAAATTAATATTTGTAACGACATCTTTCAGCAGTTTCTGCGAATTAACTTGTTTTCTATCAATATTGAATTTAATGAAAGCAATTAACTCATTAGTATTAAACAGAAATCTTAATCGATTATCAATGTTAAGTTTTGTGGTTACGATTTGCCAGTAAAGAACTAGGATAAAAGGAATAAACTTGGAAGAATCTTTGACTCTTTGATGAAGGAAGAATAATGATTGTACCTTTATGCGCATTCAATAGATTAAACAGAATCAGTGAGATGAATTTTCCGGAAATTCTTTATTTTCGATGCGAAATGAAAGGAATTATTGAATCATTTCTTTTGTTTCAAGCGCTTATGTTTTCTACAAAATATTTTAAGAGATTCAAGTCGTTATGGCGTAAGTCACGATTTATAATTATAAGCTTGCGTGCACCAATGTAATGAATGTTTAAATGATTTGATGCAATGTAACACAACAATTTTAATGAAAATACCATGTATGCGGTCAAACTTTCCTCACGCATAAATTATATTAGTAATTGTTAGAAAGTTTACAAAGATCTTATCGTCTTTTATTTTCTTTTTTTACCCTAATGAGGAGCTGCATTGTGGTTTCTCATATTTTGTGTTTTGATTTGTGTCTAAGAGAAGAAAGATCCCTTTTCTATATATATATTTATATATATATATATATATATATATATATATATATATATAAAACACCTTTATTCGTTTTCCGGATCCTGTTTAAAACATGCTTTGATTGTTTAAAAGGGTTTTTAATTTGGGGGAAGTATTTATATGTTTGCTTTCCTACCTAGTGATGGAATTAAAATTGCTCATTTAATTGAATATTGTGTGAACTGAAGCCAAGTGTTAGATTTAAATTCATCCAAATTTCAAAGACTTATTTTATTCTGTTTCTTTCTGAAATCATTAAAAAAGGATTATTTCTGTACGACTTTTACAGTTCACACTACAAAGCTCCAAAATTTTTTAAAAATTTAATTATTTGTGACTTATAGTTTTGGTATTGAAACTATTGATTGTTCAATTTTTTTGAAAAGATTAAATACCAAACTGTAATTAATTTTAGCGTTATAAGATTCTTTCATGACCATTACAAACAAAGAATACTTTATTATTCTGTTCTGTCACCCTTTATTCTATTCTGTTATAAGTGTAATAGCTGAAAACACAATAAAATAAAATAAAAATACAACACATCTACCTGGAATTAGAAGCATTTCAAATTCAAACAAATGCATGTATTTCCATTAAAATGTTCATTTGTTGAATTTCTTAGGCTGTGAAAGTACGTATTCTGACATGATTCACATAATAAATTAAAATGTTTTGCTGATAACCCAAATTTAATGTATCATTTATAACTTATAAAAATTAAATATTATTTTTATCATCTTTGTATAAACAATTTAAGCTTTCAGTAATGCACAATAATGTTTTATGGCTTTTCCTGTACAATTTTGCTGTAACTGAACTTTTCCGTTATGTAGATTTCACCATCGTGTGCCGAAGTTTTCAAGTCAGCAGAATTAGTTTTGATAATTAATACAAATGAATAGTATGATATACATAACCCTCCATGGAATAAGGAAAAAATCTAACAGAACTATCGAGCGTAATGTTTGGATTGCTTAATTCTAGGTGCAAGCTTCTATTCCAGTAACAGAATGAAATGTATTTGTAAAATTTCGTTAACATAAAATTGTTAATGTTTCATTAGTTATCTCTGAGCTATTCAAAAGTTAAAGTATCTTATAGATAATTCCATACATACTATAAAAGAAAATCCATGGCGCATTACTTCAATACATATAGCTGCACATTACTCAAATCTTTATTAAGTAATAAATTCAAGTACAAATGTATTGAGATCTAATAAAAAGTAAATGAATCTCTAGAAAAGTTTTACAACTATGTGAAATTCTTTACAAACCCATAACTCTTAATTTTCATTTCAGTTCCCCCCCTCCCCTTCACACACACAAATATAATTTGCGATAACTATTTTGGTTTGAATCAATGTGTTGCTGTAAGGATTAATGAAGACGGAACTCGACGCTTTGAATTAGGGTTTAAGAGAGAACACTAAGCTGAGCAGAAACTAAGGGGGTAATTCAACCTTCTAACTTCCTCACTATAAAACCATGTGGTCTTTGAAACCCATTCTGACTAAATGCGTAACATCTATCATTTTTTGAGGGGGGAGATGGTGAGACTAACTCTTGTCTTTTTCTCATAGTTATCCACGAGATTCATGACTGTAAAATATCAGACAACGCCCTATGAACTTTTTTTGAAAATTTTGTAAACAATTATATACAATTATTAAAATTATAAGAACAATTATTATGAGTGCGGTGACAGATCTCTCATAATTATGAAATGGGCAAATTAAGTGCATGGCATCTGAGTTGGCACTTACCCTCAAACTACGAGATAAGATATGTTAGTTAAATCAAAATTTGACATTTTAATTATAGATATGATTATAAGTATTAAAATTCACTTTATCAAAGTCGCTATAAGTATTATACTTAAATGTTTCATGCAGAATGTCACGTGAATTTATATAACAAGTTAAACACTCACTATCTCTTTTTTGTAAAATCCCTAATAATGAGAATAAAAGTATGAACAATTAATGTTCATTTATAATAAAGATTACCTTATTAATTTTCCCAATTACGTAGTAATTTATATAATATATAGTAAATTTATAAGTAAAGTCTGTTTTAACCAAAAATTAAAAATTAAAGTTAATAAAACAGCTATTATTTTATAAATTTTGGAAATGTATATACTCAAAAGGTGTTCACAAAGTTTATGAAATATTTCAATGAACAAAATCATCAAGCATAATACATTTATTTTAAATTTCAAAAGCTCAGTCTGATGGTAATCTCCCTTAAAAGTCATACGTCTGCCATCGAATGTATTTGCCACTCCTCTTGTGCAACTTTCCATGTTCCTTAAATCACATTTGGTTCCTGTGCAGACACACAACAACCTTTTTAAAAGTTAACTGGAGCTACATCACACGATTTTGTTTTACAAAAAATCCATTTTCAAGCGTAATTACTTCTAACAATTCGAAGTATCTACGAGCATCTGTAATTCAGCATTCTTACGAGTGTGACAGCCGGTTAGCACTTCCAAAGTCAGGAAAGACACAAATTAAAATCTTAACTCTGGTGTTTATTATAGCTTTCAATTAGAACCCGCTCTTAGTAGGACGTAACCAAATTGCATAAAAAAATGATTTCTTAATGTTGATAATAAAACACAATTGGCTTAAAGATTATTTATTGTGCTACAAAGTAAATTGATTTTATTATTACATGAGCAACTATTGTTACATTTTGAATTGCATAAAACTCTTTAATATTGTTACACTTACAAAAATTAATGAAATAGCTGGACTCTGTGTGAAGCTGTATGACGTCAGATATTTGCTTATTATTCTTTGCGATATTGATGTCGATAAACTTTTGCTTATAAATATCAAATTCTGATCTGATGTATGGATGATTTATTACACCACCCTTTGTACCTATACAGTACTTGTTGTCATCAATCTTCAATAGAACAACAGCTATTATATTACTGCATGCACTTTCAGTTTTAATAATCATTAATAGATATTGTAACACAATCGCCGGCATTATCAAAAAGGTACATTTTATCACCGAAAGATTTTATCTTTTCTTCTGATTCCCTTTGAGTAGTTATTGATATACATGAAGTAAAAATGGGTTAAAACTGAAAGATGAAATAAGTAGCAAAATTAAATCTGTAAATCGCCTTTCCTAATCTCTGAAGTAATAACCAAATGTCACTAATAAGAGAGTGATATTATACATGCTCACCAGTATTTCGCTTTTTTAGTTGTAATTCTGAGTTCAAATGAATTCCATTTTTCTTAGAACCTTGGTCATTGTTTTTGAAGGCATTTTGTATTAGCGGAGTTCAACTTCTTGCAAGATATAAAGTTAAAAATTATGTTAATTAATACAATTGATTTTGACATTTTTTTTCATTCTTAATTTTACTTTCTGGATTTACAAGAAAGCAGCTAGGATCGTGTATACAAACTTTTTTTACGTTCTTGTAATTAATGTTTCAAGTCTTTCTTCCCATTGGTCGTCCTCGTCACTTGACCGGGGTTCAAATTTATGAGATTAATCGCCCACGTACTGCTTTATAGGACAACGTTAGTAAACACTCATTCACTCACTTCAAGTCTGTAAGCAATACTATACAAATAGATATTTTCTATAAAACTATCACTCCCCCCCAAATACGCTCACTCTTCATCTATAATCGCAGCAAATTTTCCTTTTTCTCCTTTATAAATGATTTTTAAGGAATTTTACTTGTTGTCCCGTGCACTGCAATAAATCTCGAGGAAAATGATAAATATTGTTAATTTTTTTTTTTTAAAAATTATTATTATTTTGTCTGCGGATGTGACAAACTTTTTAAAACTAATGTCATTACCTATTGTGCAAGTGGTTCTTCATTTAGAACTGTATTGTAATGATTTCAACAGGTCTGGGTTAAACTGTTTATTACAGTAAGAAAATCATCAAATAAATATTCCCGTACCATCTAACTGCAGGAAAGGTCCACAGATGTAGAGTATTTCTCGCGGTAACGGCTTTATACCGCTAGCATAAACATATTAGTCAAAGTGATGCTTTCGAGATTTCGAAATGTCAAAGGGTACACAGTTCACTAGAGAAAGTCTTGCTTTTCTGTAACTCTACACAGAGTGTGTAAGCTCCCTGGCTCGATTTCCACCGTGCTCTTGCTGACTCGAACAACTCCTCGGTTCTAAATCCGACTTTATTTAAATTAATTCGCGCACTCCCAGGTATCTCTGACTGAGAGGCTTCTTATGGATTCTCTCAAGTAAAAGTCTTTTTTTTTCAAACTTCCTCGCCCTCCCTTTTTAAACCTCCCGTTTCTCATAGTCAATCAACGCCTATCCCTTTGATCTCTTCTATTCGGCCCCTTAGAGTGGGGAGAGGGACTGTCTGGGCACATAGTGAGAGCCCTGTCCTGCAGACACGCTGTCGTCCCAGATCCTAGAGAAACCGAAAGCACATTTTACCGGTATCTATTTTAATCTCTCGGACTGCCCTGGGAAAAAGGGTCAGAATTTTTGACCACCCACTAGTGAAACTTTTTCCCCAGCAATTAGGGAAACGAACGAATTTTTCCCACGTTTGTTGGCATCTCTTCTTAGCAATTAGGGAAAAGAGACTAGGTACATATCACGGTATATTTAAATTTCGAAATGCTTCTACAAGTACGCATCATATTTGGATAAGCATTTATCATACTATTTTCTATAAAAATAGTCATGATTGTCTACTTTTTCTTTTGTAATGAATGACATTGCTTTTTATATGTTTTTATTAGGGTTCTTATATATATATATATATATATATATATATAAATCCCAGATGTCCGTAAGGCTTTTGCATAAAATAATAAGAACATTTTTCTTCGTAAGATAGGAAAATATATATTTTGTTCCAAAATTTGTTTACTTCAGCTATATTGGGGCGAGGCGATAATCTGAATCATCATTGTAAAAGATTTTGCCCCAGTAAGTTTTTTTACTTATTTTTAATTTTATATTTATTTAAATCCGTCCAAAAATGAAAGAATATATCCTCTGTGGATATGAGTGTGCGTACATAACTGAAACAACTAAACTATATTTCTATAGAAAAAAAATCATTAAGTACAAATTTTTAATTTAATTAGAATATTTTGAGGATTTAAAACATCTGATGAAGCTCAGCTTCTTTCTGTATTTCCTTAACGCATTCGACTAGGTTCGGAGACCAATTTTAAAAAAAAATGATTTTCAGAAGAATTTTACTGTTTTATAAAGAATATAATATGTTTAAATAATGATACTTTTTAAATAAATAACATGTATTGCCACTTGTTTTTGAAAAAAAAAATTATTTTTATAAAAATTTAGTAAAATGTCCAATGTATATTTATAAAAATTATAACGTATTTTATATCCATTCAAATTTGCCATTGATGATTTTTCGTCAAAATTGCTTTATGTTCTAAGCTAAAAATGGCTGCAAAATATGGTTACCTTAAACTTGCTTTGAACTAGTTTAAAACCTGCGGTTCATTACACTCTAGAGGGCTTATTCCAGGTTGCAAATTACATTGAATATTATTAGATTATTTGGGGGATATCCCATTTTTATAGCTCAAATCACCGAGATAGTTTCATTCTTTAAAAAACACATTTAAAATATTTTTATACGTTAGATGAAATAAATATTAGAAAAATGTCTGCAAATTCTCTCTCTCCAGAGTTTTACATGTTATTCCTTTTTCTTCCTCAATTATTATATTAGTTTTTGTTCTGTTGGTCTAACATCGGAAAAACACCTTTAGATCCTTTTGAATATCTTAATTCTTGTACACATTTATACCTTCATGTAATTATTTATTCTCCTTTACAGTTATTCCAAAATTTGGTTAAATACTCGTGGAAATTTTTTGTGAAATTGTGCGTATGTGAATCTATTTTTACTCTCTTATTATAAATCTAGCTGGTAAATGTCTAAGCAAGTCTATGTAAATTAAATTGTGAGCCCCTTTATATTTCTAAAATCATATATATACTCTTAGTTACATAAAAAACGAGAAAAGTGAAAATATTACATGGTAATTTAAATGCGAAAAATAAAGTTTCTATTAAAGTTAACATAGCATATAATTAAGTAGCTACAGCTTTAAAAACGAAGTCCATTTTGGACCAATTTCTCTGAACTAGTTAACAAGACAAATAATTAGTCTACAAGAATAAATCCAAAATAAAGAACTAATAACACATATGTTTTCATTTAATTAACTAGCAGTTATAAGCAATTAAGCAATCAACCCAACAACCGGAAACAATTTACACTATTTCAGTAAATACTCTCGTGTCACTTGCATAAATTTGTTTGTTTAAACACATTCATCAAAGTCTTCCTCTGTAAGCTCTTTTTAAAAATGTCTTCTCAATTACCTCTTGTAATTTATTAATCTGAAAGTGTGACACTTGGAATTAGTTTTCAAGTGTTGAAAGAAAGTGCGACGCTTTCCATAGATAAGAAACAGGATGTAGTACCCACTTGAGACGCGTGTTTCAATCTCTGACGCATCGTGCGAAAAATGGAATCTCTTGAACATCGTTGACAAGAAAAAGCACTTAGCTTCTTATTTTCTTTCTCTTTTGTTTATTTCTTTAAAATATCTATATTTTTAAAAGAGCAGCTAAGTTGCTATTATGAAAAATTCATAAAAAATTTTAGAAATTTGTGATTGACTACGATTACTCATATTACCAAGCTATTTGTTTGTTTCTTTGTGAATTAGTAAATTTTATTCAGCTTAGTTTTCACCCTTAATGATTTTATGGAGCCTTATTTCTTCTCTATACAGTCTACTTGTGTCCCATAATTACACATGTGTGTCCAGTTTGGGGATATCCTGCGAACACTAACTTTAAAATTCTAGAAGTTTCACAGACTACTACAATTTGGATGATCGTCAGTGCCACAAGGTACATGAGAAACGATGACATCCCAAAAACAACTGAAGCTAAATCTTTTTAAATATCATACCTAAATATTGCTGGAAATTCTTTGATTCTTTAAATGATACCGAAAATATTAATATGATTAACTTAGAAAACAATGATTCCCATAACAAAAGGAAACGACCTAGAAAACTTCTAGACTTGTATAATCATCCCTAATTTTAATACGTATTGCAATAATTTTCATTATTGAAACATCCGTACCAAATATACCTACTTTTTGATGTATATTTTATTTAGTAGCAATAGCAAAACAGTGCACTCACTCATCCCTATCACAAATATGAAGCTCTATAAAGCGTGATTAATTCCTGGGAGGATGTGATCTTTTGGGAAAACAGTGCAGATAGCATTCTTACTTTCACACCCCATTCTGAACATAGTTCTTCCCACTTAACTTAAATTCATCTTATAGGCAGTCAATCAGAACCATTATCATCTCCATACAACAACCAATAATGAAGCATTCTCTCAGCGTTTCTACTTCCAAAATCTAAATTTTATCGTTTTCCTGCCTCTCTGGAAACACCACTGGCCTCTCGTCCAATAGCTATGCAGATGCGCATCAGTATGATTAAGCCACTTTCGTCATCGCAGTATTACCAGCCACAGAATTGAGTGTTGTATGCATTCCCTATCTCCGCAGAAAAACCTTCAAGCCAATCTTCAGTGGAGCATTATGGCGACATAAATGACCTTCCAGACACTTTAACTAAGTGATTAAAGTTCAGAGCTATGGAACAAGTGATGCTTACCAGTCAACTCATCAGGGCTTAAGTATACGAGCTTCCTTCAAAGATCTTCATACGGGAGAGAGAACGGAAGAATTCACGTGTAGTGTGAATCCTAAATCAGAATCCTCATGTTTTTGGGTATAGAAATAAAGAGTTTAAGAATACAAGATATTCTTATTACTTTAAATTACTGCGGCTCAAAATTATAACATCTGTTGTCAATAGCATGGTACTTCTCTGTTGCAACAATAATTCAAAGGAGAGAGTTGACCAATCGGAACTTGTTAATCGAAATTGGGTAGTTGGACATAAGATTTGTTTTACGAAAAATCTCTTACATTGGACTAAATCTAGAGATTCATCTTCGAAACTGAATGAGATCATACAGGAACCCTGAGCTGAAAACTCTGCTATCAAGCTTACATACTTCAATAATTCATACTTTGTGGCAGCGGAGTTTTCTTTAATGAACAGGTATCTGATTATATCGCATGATTGCCTCTTCTGATTGACTAATCTTAATTACCTCGCTGTGGATTCAAAAGAATATTATCAGTGACGAGCTTCATAGATTTATGAATTTTCAAAGAGGCTAGGATGATCTACGATGGCTCTTGTGTTTTACAGAACCGAAACTAGAATCAAATATGTGTTGTCCAGGAAAGTAAGGACTCTGCTCAAAGGTTATCGTGGTGACCAAAAATGTTTCTTAGTCTTTAAAATTCCGTTTTTTCTAGATGAAACCTCAGAGGAGATATATTTCATAAGTATATGCCAATTTCTTTTTTAGTCACGTGTAGTGGAATCCAAAATGGATTCCACCATTAATGAACATTTTGAATAATGAATGTTGTTACATGTTAATTGTAACATAACCAGATATTTGAGAAGTCACAAGAAACGAGTTACTTGTGTGAAATATTAGTTCAAATATTTTTTTATCATTTGATTCTGTATTACATAGAAGCTAATAGCTGATTATTGAACTCTTGTGTGAAATAAATTTAACTAAGCAAAATAAATTTCATCTAAGTACACAGTAAATGCATAAAAAATGCAAATTGTATTAAACGCGTTTAATCGAAAAATATCTGTCATTATTATTAAATTGAATATTTTAAATAGCTGTAATAAATATTTAAAATATTCAACAAGAAAACTAGTAAATATATGGAACGCATAAACATTTACAATTTTTTTACAATTTATCTATGTAATAGGGTGGTTTGCAATACCTTAAGAACCCCATTTTTCGCTGGTTTTCTCAAAACCTTTCATTCAGTACTTTAAGAGCAGTCAGTAGGGTAATAACTTTTTAAAAATCGATTTTGAGGTTTTGAGATTTCTATAATCTAGAAATCGGGAGCTTTCCATTGATGTAACATGCAAGCCATTATATGAATTAGAAGTACTTTAAAATGATTTTTGAAAAATAATCAGCTTATGAACCACGCCCATTTGAAAGATGGAAATGTAAACATTGTCTTTTTAAATCTGGAGCAAAAAGTTGCAAAGCCTCATTTTATTTTTATTAACCCTCCAACTGGACAGCACGGCTTTTTCTACCCTACTAGAGAGGCTTCGAAAACGGACCACACTGAATTTTTCCTAAGGCCGGGGACTCACCAAAAATGAACCAAACAGATTTTTTCCCCTTCAAGTAATGTGTTCAAAACCGGTAAGGTGGTATTTTTCCGAATTCTTTTCCCCTTTAAGGTGAAACGATCTTGAAAGATAATTAGAGACGGCCGGGGAGACACAATGGGCATTGAGGGGAAACTTTTATGGTCACGGGGAGACCAGTTCCTGTGGCAATCGTAAAATCTTCAACCTAAAGTGTACACAAATAGCGAGTCAACGATTTGAGAATTCTCAGTTTTTTCTTTACCTTAAAATTCTCAAATGGAATTAAGTTTTTATAATGTATGTCTAAGTTTTAAAAAATATCTGTAGTATTTAAATTCAAATTATATATTAAAACATTGAGGATAATTTACTGTTTCCTTTTTTCTTACTTTAATCAATACTTTCAGGGATTTTTTTTTAAAAATGATTATTTTGTTATGTGTCAAAAAAATAAAAAAAAGGTTCAAAATTTAAAATCTTTTAAAATTTCGGACACTTCTAAACATGAATAATTTTTAAGCTTCTGTATTACATTATTTGCAAAAAACTTATATGTATTGTTAAAAAAAACCCTATTTAAATCTTTTAGTTTTTCATAATTTTAAAGCCAGATATTCAGGACATCTTACATAGAATCCCTTTTTTTGTATTGTTCAGATAACAAATTATATTTGAATTTTGAATGTCTGAACATTAATTTCATTCAAAGAGAATTTTAATTTCAAGTTTATATTTTTTAACTTGAATCTTCAAATAAAGAGTATTTAAAAGCATCTGGACAAATTTAGAGTTAACATTTGCGCATATAAATAAATATAAAGATCCTTTTTAAATTGAAGTAAAAAAAATATATATTTATGCATAATCCCTCATCATTCATGTTCCATTAGTGGTTGACTGAAGAAAAGGTTATTAAAATTTGGACATTTTTATAATCTTAACCATGCAAAACTAGGAATTTTGTATTAGCTCCAATAAAATTCTGCATCGGAATTTCGAAAAAGATATTTATGCGTGTCTCACATACTCAGTTGAAAAACATATATTTAACATAAATACTAATAATTCTTTGGATATTTAAAATTATCATATGATTAATTTTTTAATATATATATACATTCGACTTCTAATATTTTTTCAAGTATTCCTTAAATTTCATATAATTTAATTAAGTGAGGGGATATTAAAGTCGCACTCTCTCTCTTCTCTACTCAACGTCTAGAGGGCTTTTGGCGACGGTCCTGTGGCCGGGGTATCAGGTGGTCAAGGTATCGAATCATGGTTGGCATGTCTCGAGTTCGAGCCCAGTGCCACAAAAGACCCGCCGTGTAGGGCAGCGATGCACGTTAAATCTATCGAGAGCTGAAATGTCCTCTCGTTGGTGTGGTAGTTAGGAGAGGGGTGCCAGCTCAGGTGTCGCCCTCGTCATTTGACCATTTTTCAAAATTACGAGGTCCATCACTAAAAGCCCTCGTGTAGCTGAACAGTGCGACGTTAATATTCACACACTTGGCGACGGACCTCGTAATTTTAAACCATGGTCAAGTGACGAGGATGACGCTTGAGCATCGCTCCCTTACACGGCGGATCTTAAGTGGTGCTGGGGTCGAACTCATGACACGTCAGCTACGAGTCCGTTACTTTGACCATTAGGCTACCGCGGCCTCACAATGTGGTTGAAAACTGCATGTTATGAGTAAAAATATGCTGAAACATTTGATGAACTTATATAGATTTTTGCATAAAAGATAGATGTGGGATATGCTAAAATGACAATATGTAAAAGTTATGAGAATATCGATGACAATTTTTGAAAAATTCAATTTAAGTTTCAGTTTGAAACTTATTCGTTTTTTTTTCGCATTTAATATTAAATATAGTCGCGATAACAAATTAATAGTTTAACGCATTCATAGATTATAAAAATAAAGGTATAAATGAGACATTGTTGGGAATAATAAGTTTTTATAGTTTTGAATTCAGACTTCTTTGCAGGAGTGTAGACTATTAAAAGGCTGATGTAGAAGTTAGAAAACTAATATTTAAAATATATGAAAAACAATATCTGCAATTCCATGATCTTGACGAGCAGAAGACGGCATTTTTACTTAATAGGGCAGAGTAAGCATAAGGTAGGAGCTTGTGGAGTAAACAACCAGGCCTCTGCAGTTTTTGGCAGGTAATGAACTCCCATTTGTTGCTTTCTCAGTAAGGAATATAAAAATAACAAATACAAAAATAAGTCATGTAAAATTTTATATATTTTAATAACAATGAATTGTGAACTTAATTTCCAATTCATTGTCACGAGTTGGCAGTAACTACGGTACTCTATCGACGTACTTCGTATATATATATATATATATCTATATATATATATATATATATATATATATATATATATATAAGTACGGTTGATAGAGTACCAATAATTTTAACGTAATTTTATATTTCGTTCTCGTAAACTTTACTCCTTTTAAAAACATGTATTGACAAAAATACTCTCCTTTTGTATATTTATAAAATTTTAAAAATATAATGGTTATCTTACCCAACATTTTAAATCAGGGGCGGCAACTGTGTAGCTAAGACGTGCCAAACCAATCTGTCAGTATCATTCAGCGTGCCACATAGTAGGAAATTTTTGAAATCCTTCGATTCTTACGGTAATATTTGCAGATTTAAAGAATAGAGGTAAATAATTTAGATTTACAGTTTTATTTTATATTAATTATGGATCAATAAAATACATTTATTAACATAAAAATAAACAATATAAAATGTTACTATTTCTTCAACAAAGATAAAAAAAATTAAAAATGTATGTTTCAACATATTTACTTAAATAAGAAATAGACAAAGTGAAATATAAATGATTCCCTTCATTATAGTTAAATAAAAATTGTAATGCGAATTAACATTTTCACGACTCTTCTTTCATATCGCAAAACCAGGGGTATAATGCATGACACGATTTGAGCATTCAGTTGTTAAACAATTTCTTTGCGGAGTCGAAATATTTTTCATATTAGGAAAGATTTTTACTTTGATATGCCGAATCACATAAGTGGAAAGCAGAGTACATGCAATTTTCTTTTTCAACAATTAAATCCCCTAGCAATAACACTCAATTATTTACAAAATAGCTGTAAATTTATCCTTTTAGAATTATCTTTCAGATTATTTTGTAGTTCCATAAATGTCCATAACTCAGAAGATGTTTGTCAAATAAGGTCTATTATCAACTTCCATCCACTCAAGAATTGACAAATTTGTAGAGTAGTGCTGAGTGCCACTAAGAATTGCACCACGTGCCCACAGGTCCATAGATTGCCGACACATTTTAAATGTTCTTATAAACTAACCATCTCCTATTCAAACACAATTTATATGATAAAAGGGTTTTCATTCATTTTGTAGGGAATTGTAATAGATTCAACCATAAGTAATTTTGTGTTTCAAATAAATTACGTTGTTTCGGGGATCCCCTTAGAGCAAAATGAAAGGAATTTGACATAATTATAGTAAGTTTCTCTAAAGGGGAAACGTTCACTTTCAAAATACACTGCGTAAAGTGGTTTTAGGTGTACGAAGTTATATTCACTATTATTCCTAAAATAAATTGTGATATTTTGGTTTTTCGTTAAGTTTTGAAGTTATTTCTTCAAATATACTTCTCCATTACATTTCTTTCAAACTTGCTATTTTCTTTTGCGGCCACGGTAACCTGATGGTCGTGGTTATGAACTCGTGTCCAGTGTTCGAGCCCTGGTACCACAAAAGTTTAGCGTTGAAGAGGAGCTGATGCACGTTAAACACGTCGACGTCAAAAGTCCTCACGTTGGTGTGATGTGGAAATTTGGAAGGGGAGTTATCAGCTCAGGTATCGTCCTCGTCACTTAACCGCGGTTCAAAATTACGTAGTCGCTCGTCAGTAGCCACCGTGTTGACTTAGAATGCAATATAAACCCTTGACGCGTGCACTTGAGTTAATTCGAGCACGCTAAACAGTTCCAAATATAGACATTAGATATAATTCAAACGAGGTCGCATTTTATGCTGCTTTAATTTTCTCACTCAAATATCAGCGAGCGCCGTCTGCACTCGAGATATTTGACTGTTGTTTCTTATATTTACGATTTAGTCGTTAAACATCAAAAATTCCTTTTCAATGTAAAGACTGTAATGTTGGACTGTGTGCAGTGCCGTGTTTCGAAAAATATCACACTGTGACATTTCTGTAAACGACATGTATGTGTCTTTCTCAAACTTCTTTTGATATTTTTTGCTATTTATACCTGTTAAAATTATTTTTTATAAAAGGTTTTTTGTAACTAATTGTAAATTGAATAAAACCTTTTCTTACAATTATATGTATTTGAGGATGAAATCTGATTTATTTTATTCAGGAAATATTTAGTAAATTTCATTTTCTTAGTCAACTTATTTCTTTTAAAACATGCATATTTGTGTATTATATAATTAAATTTCTAACTATCTAAAATTATGTCTGGCTTTTTTTCTTCATTAAAATCTTTCAGGATTTACAAATTATCTTGCCATTATTCATTATGTACTTAATAAGGAAAAAATATATCTAAATATAAATAATTTCTGTCCTAATAAACATATAATTGTTTTTAGCTACAGTTGGAAAATGCATTGAAAATTGTATCGGGACAGGATTTTAACATATTATGAATGTGTTTTTTACTGCCACTATGTTATATATATCTTTCATTCTTTTTACAATATGAGTAGAAGTCGTAAACAGTTTGTAACAGTAAAATTAATTTTTGTTTTATATTCAAATTATACTATTATATTGATTCTGAAAATAATAGGTTAGTTTGACAAGCCATTATTTCACAATTTTAAAGCATTGAACAGTTTTGAAATTTTTAAAACTTTTCTAAAATGTTAAATTATTAAAAATATTTAATTATTTAAGTGATTAATATTTCTTAGATTATTGGAAACAAAAGTATAAAATTTAAAATATATCTCTTTGTTGAATTTTAATAATTATTTTTATGGCTAAACCTGGAAAAAACCCAACTTTTTAAAAATATTAACATTAAGATATTTTTAAAAATAACTAGAGCTCTCAGACCTAAATCCATATGAACTGTTATAGAACATATGTAAGGGAACATTTACAAGATATTTCAAGACTCTATCTTGAACAGTAAAAACGCCTTAGGGATTAGAAAAACACTCTCATCTTCAAAATTAAAAATCTGAGAAAAAACATATTTAAAATTTGTAATGGCAAAAAAAATTCCATTGCCTGTAAAGCTTTAATTTTTCAATCTGTTACTATCCAACTTATGCTCTACATGAAAATTCTATTTGAAATAAATATGACTGAAATATCTTTTTTAATTCAAAATATTCTAAGACATAACATTGATAACAACTGTTAATTTGATCAATTATTCACTTTTATCAGAACCTTATATATTCACAAGAGTTTTAAATGCAAAATATTTATATAGAAATTAGTAGTTATACAAACGTAATCCAGAAATCACCAAGTTTGTAAACAATATCTATTTTTTCTCAGTTCCCCATCGTGGCAGTTAAGCAAGTTTAAGTTTTTGTTGCATGACTTTAAAATACTGCAGTGTAGTACTACAATAGATTTATTATAATGTAGTTTGTGGTACATCAGGCAAATATTTAGTTCATTCTGCAACATTTGTATTCTGTAGTCTAATTGTAATATTAACTGAAAAAGCTGCATTTTAAATTTACCATTTTCAGTCATATTCCATCCCTTTCAAGTATTGTTTATCACACTAGCCTGCGTACATTTTGGTCATGGCATTTTTCAAAAGGAAAAAAAAAAATAATGAAAACAAAGTAAAAGAGCTTTTAAATTATATAAACTATGTATCAAAAATATATTGGTCTTTAAATCAATCTTAATTAAGTAAATGTGAGAAAACTCAAAAACTTAAAAACATGAGCAAACAGAAATGATTTTAGAAACTAAAATTGTAGTTAATTGCCGTTTCACACGAAATATTGGATTGTGTTAAAAAATATTTTTAATTAATTCAATCTAGGAATGCAAAAATGCTTTAAAATGAAACCGAATTTAAAATCAAAACTCAGAAAATTAAAATTTCTTAAAACCTAATTGGTTTTTAGATCAGAAATTGAGCAAGTTTTCCAAATATATGAAATCTATATTTGCAATAAATTGGGTGAACTCTCTGTTGGCCGTGAAGTGTAGAAAATGTCCATTTCACAATCCTCGCCCCTAGGCCACAGCTGTGAATGAGAAACCTCCCGTTTCGAAGAACACAGAGACCGAAAAGCAATAAAATCCTTCCCTGCAAAACCAATCGGGACCTCCTGTGGCGTTAACAGGGGAAAGGACTAAACTGCCATTCGTTTTTGAAGCAGTTCGCGAAATTTATCGGAGCATTTTCGGAGTAGCTAGCTTGGAAAAAGTAGATCGCTTTCGAAGTGAAATTCAATTAGCGGGTCATCCAGTCAGAGGGTTAATATGCATTAGATACCTGCATAGTAACTACAAATTTAACTGTGTTACATATGCAAAAAGTTTTGTGCCAAATTTGGAAGCGTGGTTTCAAGTTGAATCTTATATTTATTATTTAGTAATTTTACCTAAATTTAAACCTGTTCTTCACTTTAAATTTAGTTTAAATAATTAGTAATAATAACTAATTAAAACTTTAAAAGGCTTAGAAAAACGCTAAAAATATTTTTTTTAAAAATTGAAGATACAATTATGTGATATTTAAGAAAAATTTGGATTTAATTTAATAGAAAATAAGATTTTTTTATAAAAATTCTATTTTCAAAAACTTATTTTTTTAAAATTCTGTAAATTTACTGTGTGTATGTTTCTTAAATGCAATTGTGTATACTGAAGTGACATTTTTGGAATATTCTTAAAATATTTAAATGTAAAGCAGTTATCATAACAAAAAAATGACAATTTTTAATAAATTCATAATAATAATTGTTCGGTGAACTAAAAGTCTGTCTTTGAAAAAACTAAATATTATATTTAAAAAAAATTCATTTCAGCATAAAAATGTAATTAATATAAATAAAAATTTCAGTCTTTATCTTTAATAGTTTCTGAGAAAAAGGTATGAGATGATACATTAAATGTGGTGTTTGTTGTCTTTGCGAGAAGCTTGTTACTTACATAAAAATACATAAATTTCATGTTTAAGAACAAAGAAACAGTTTTATTTTGTCTGTTTTAGAAATAATTTGTCCAGTTTAGAGTAACTTTTGAAGTTTAAAACTTAGAAACTGTCTGCAACAACAAGACCTAATGATAATGTTACGAAAACCTAACGAAAACTTAAGAAACGTCGTATATATATATATAATCTGGTATTTTTAAATACCATCTCAAATTTTCACCAAAACCATATTGATTTAGTTTCACATTATATTTATGATGCTTTCTGTTCAAATGTGATATCTGTAATGTATGAAAGCTACAAATTGTTTAAAAATTGATCCAGAATTTGAGAAAATTTTGATGTTTTCTCCTTAAAAAAACTGAAAAATGCTGTTCTGGGCAATTTAAGACTTTTTGTTTACTATTTTATGCAAAATAAATTACAAAGATGCTAATGTTTAATAAAATTGGTCAAATACATGCTGTAATTCATTATTTTTTTAGATAAAGTGGTACTTTATAGTGAAAATTCAATTTGTTCAAAATTGATGTTTTTAAAACTGTATTCATCTTTTTCTCAGAATATAAGGTATAAACGTACATAAATTTTTTCCTCATGTTACTGATATATAACTATATATATTCCTGTGAGTTTTTTGAGGATTTTCCCAATATATATATATATATATATATTTCACTGGAGTCCATATATCGTGACAAAAAATGTCAATTTTTTTAAAAATTCATATTGATATTTTTATGTTACATGTTTTTGAAAAAACTAAACAATATATTTTAAATATTTCACTTTATTGCAAATATTAATGTTTTTTTATGGTTTAGACAAGTTTTTAAGCTTTAATATTCAAAGATTTTTCAATAATAGCTAACTAATTATAACTCAGATGTGTAATGCTTCTTGTCGTTCCAAGAAGCTTGTTGCATGCATAAAAATACACAAATTTCATGTTTAAAAACATAAAAACCGTTTTATTTTATACTTTATTAGAAATCTTTTGTACAGTTTAGAGAAAATTTTGAATTTTGAAACTTTTAGAAATTGTGTTTGCATGGGAACATACAATTCAATTGGAACGTCGTAAAATCGCATATTCCCAAATCATGACTTTTACATATTGATGCATGTTTACATTATATTTATGATGTTATAAGGTCAACTTTGACATTTGTAATGCATTGAAGCTAGAATTCTTTACAGATTGTTACTTAATTTGCGAAAATTGATGCAAAATGCTAAAAAAATCTCGTTGAACAAAAACGTAATATTACTATATATGTATTTTCTGAACATTTTAAGGCTCCCCCCCTATTTTATGCTTAAAAATTAAGAAGATACTAATGTTTAATAAAATAGGGTAAATAGATGTTGTAATTCTTTATTTTTGTGCTAAAGTGCCTTTTTACACTGAAAATGCAATTATCTCAAAATTATTGTTTTCAAACTGCATGTACATTTTTCAAAGAATCTAAAAAATTAATATACTTGCAATTTTTACTGCACATAAATAATATGTAACTATATATAATAGAGCTACTTTCTTGGAGATTTTCCTAAAATATTTTGCTCAGAACCAGTTGTAAAAAAATGACAGTTTTCACTAATTTCTAAGCGATACTTTTACGATGAATTTTTTTGAAAAAAGTAAACAATATGTTTGAAACAATTTACAATTATTTAAATAAAAAAGCCTAATTATTATACAACCAAAATTTGAAGTTTTTATATTTAGCAATCTGAGAAACAGGTTCCTAAAATGGCTTAATTTAACATTGTCGGTATAAGGCTTACCGAGAATTCTTAATACTGAACATATTTTAAAACTCACTTTTCCATCATGAAAAAGTAACAGGGGTCTTCGACCCTAATCAGGCAGTGTTAGCCTTATGGTCATGGTCACAAACTCGTGTCCAACGTTGTGGAGTCGCGGCCTTCAGCCACTGAAAATTCGCCATATATAGGGGCTGATATGCGTTAAATCTCAGTTCTCACGTTGGCGTTATGTGATAGGGTGTCGGCTCAAGTGTCATTTTCGTCGCTTGACTGGGGTTCAAAATTACGAGGTTCATCACCAATAGCAATCGTGTTGCTTTACAGTTCGTGTTGCTTTACAGTTGCTCACTAGAATCGTATCCAGTTTTCAGACAATTCTTTTTAATGGTTTGAAATATTTTTTTGGTGGACATGGGACTTTTCTTCCTTTGTTCTCATTACAGTAGTAAGTTGTTCCTTAACATGATAATCTTCCGTTATGTTATTAAAATTCGCTTATACCAGTGCTTCTCAAACTTTCGATATTCACGCCCGCCTTTTCAATCACAATTTTTGTCGCACCCCCTGTATACATTAATTAAGTACTGAATACAATAATAATGCACTTTGAAGCTAAAGCTACAATACGCGATCTTGATTACAAACCGTATAAATTAATAACATAAGTATTAAATTTATATATGTTACTTTTAAGCAAGAAAAAAAATTAAGTAATAGGATAATTATTATGTTATTTTCCCTTTCTCTAATTTTTAAATTGGAACGTATTGCAAAATGTGGTAGCTGCTTAGTAGCAATATATATATATCAGCTAAATGTAGAAAAATAGCTCAGAGGGTCAATTTCTAATCATAAGCATTCCTTTGAAAAAACTTTGCTCTGCAAGCCAAGCCCATGGGTGTCGCTAATACTTATTAAATTTGTTCTTAATTTAGTATTAATTAATTAGTTATAAAATACACTGTGCAGCACTGATATATTAAAAGTGTACCGGCTGAAGTACCCGGACTTTGCAAGAGTTCATTTATAAGAAAATAAACATTATTGATTTAATAGCTGAATTTTAATGAGAGTAACGCCAAGTGTGCGACAATTTTTACAAAAATGTAAAATGATTTTTTTTAAAAAAATGATTGCTCAAATTATAATTAGTTTTAAACGAACTGTAATTTGAGGCCTCACAGAATTAGCATAAGAATTGATGTTAAATAATGAACAATAATATAGAATTCCGATGAAGAATAATTGTATTATTTTTAATATTTAAAGCAAAAAGTTTGCAACATGTTTTAACCGGGAGCAGACGCACACTCGATCCTGGTGGTCAAGCGGGGTTATTGAGTCACCCCAATCCTTTTTTTAATAATTATCTTTAAAATAAATAAAAATCATAATTCCAGTGAATAGTTTAATAAAGAGAAAATATATTTACCTACTTTCAAGGACTTTTCAATTTTTCTTTGATAGTTTTAGGAAAAAATCCAAGAAAACTGAGCTAAAATGTTTCAAATGTTCGTGACATTAAAAAAAGACACAAATCACAGACACTTTTCACTAACATTATATGGATGTTATTTGCAGACAAGTTATTGTAGTTTTACTGTCCTTTGATGTTCGGCAAATAGCATGCTGAACTTTTGCTTGCTTGTGTGTTTTTGACAAAGCAAAGTGTGTCTTTTGACACTTTTGGCTTCATA
Organism: Trichonephila clavipes; assembly: GCA_019973935.1. Lineage (NCBI taxonomy): Eukaryota > Metazoa > Arthropoda > Arachnida > Araneae > Nephilidae > Trichonephila > Trichonephila clavipes. The sequence goes on from BMAU01021370.1 coordinate 861,219, forward strand.
TTTTAGTTGATGGAGTTCTTTTGGAAGCATTTGAAAATTTTTCTTTCGTTTCATGTTCATCGCTTTCCTCAATTTTTTTTTAATATGCATTATTTCATCAGTTCCATCCCTTTTTTTAATCAGTTTTAACTTCCTTCATAAAGATCAAAGATGCCCTTTCTTTATACATACATATATTCTGCTCATTTACCACACATTCACCTGCTCATCATGCTCTTTTACCAAACCACAATAAATCGTACAACAAGGCAATCAAAATCACTAAGTTATTCATAGGGGGGGGGAATGTAACATGAACACAGTAAATATTTTGGGAAAAAAAGTTATCACACCGGGCACTCAATCAAAACAAGTATCTTAAGATTGTAAAAAAAAACCTTTGTCACGCCCAAAAAGGAGGGAGATATGTGCCAGATATATTTTATTTCCACTTAAGCCTGTCAAATAGGAGGATAGTGTCAGGGCCATTGGTAACAATTAAACAGTTTTGCCAGAATTACCGATTTCGTGCATTCTCTGCTGGGCGTGAACGCAACCGGTATAAAAGTGTATTTAATACAATATGGATGTTCAAAAAAATGTGTAACGTTTTTCATTATTTTTAATATGTTTGGGAATACTCATAAAAATAAATATTGGCCAAGTAATCCTTCAAAGGGCTCTATGTGCTTTTCCAAAAATCATAAAAATATTTTGTAAGGAAAAAAGCGCAGCAGAAATAGTCCTAAATCAAAAAACAAAAACGGAAGAGCTGGGACGTAACTAACCGTACAAGTAAGCTCGAAGGTCAAACAGCAGCAAATACTTCTACTGCCTACAGCTAATGTACAGTATGGGTCTGGGTTATGTTTTTTCTCTGAAAGAGTAGCATTTAAGGTATGAAAAGAAAACGTAATAAGAAAACCTCTCATCATGGTATCACAGCAAATCAAATAAAATGTTTTTTTTTATTCGGTTATAGTATCAAAGACAGCTAAAATGAGGTTTTGAAGTAGAAGCTTTTATTTTTGATGACGTAATACCAGAGATGATATATATATATATATATATATATATATATATATATAAATTATGTCAGTGTAAATGTGTATTTTTTAAAAATGTCGGAAAATATTTTGTTTTACTTCATTCCACGAAATAATTTTTTAAATCTTTTATTTTCGTTGTGCTCCCGCCCCTTCGTAGGTTTATCATGCCCCTCCGGGGGCATGATAAACCTACGAACCTACATGATGAACCTACCTGATAAGCTGGCTAATACTGTTACTAGTTTTGCCTTCATTCTTCAAGAGTACTGAATTTAACTAAAGCACTTTTCAGTAATAACCGCACAGGTATTTCTATTGAATGATTGATTGATTGAATATTAACGTCGCACTTTTCAGCTACACGAGGGCTTTTAGCGCCGGACCACGTAATCTTGAACCATGCTCAAGTGACATGGACAACACCTGAGTTGGCACCCCCCTCTTCTAACTATCACATTACACCAACGGGAGGATGTTTCAGCTCTCGACAGATTTAACATCCATAGCTGCCTACACGGTTGGTCTTTAGTAGTACTGGTCTCGAACACGTGACAAGGCTAGCCATGATCCAATATTTATACCACTCGGCCACCGGGGCCACCACAGGTATTTCTAAAAAGGGTTCATCCTTTTTTAGGGAGGATTGCTCTTTTCTCAACTCACACAAAAATATTTCCTTAATCTCTCCCCTCAATTAAACAGATTGCACTGCAATCACAGTTGCAGAAGAAATATGTTGCATTACTTAAAAATGATACGTATTATAATAAACATTATAAGTTAAATAAACTTATACATCGCATAGTGAGTGAGTGAATGTGGGGGGTTTTGGCGCAAGAGCCAGATCTGGCTATAATGCGCCAAACATTTGTTGAAATATTAAAATCATGTTAAAAATGCCCATAAAAATATAAATATATATAAAGAAAAATTATATATGTGTGCATGCCTGCATGCACATATATAAAAATTAAGATTAAAGTTAAAGCATTTTAAAAAGTCAAATTAAATATAAAAATCCAATTTTTCTGATAAAACCAAATAAGTTTTGATGGGGAAGTTCTCCCACCAAGTCAGGTAAAGTTAAATGAGATGAGTTAAAAAAGGTGATTTGATAATTATTAGAAACTGGACAATCTTTTTAAATATGTTGAACTGAGTACGAGACCATGCATGAAGGACAGTGAGGAGCATCGTCCCCCAACAACAAATGCCTGTGAGTGAAACGAGTGTGACCAATGCGAAGGCGAGTCAGTTTAACATCGGTCCTTCTCATTGGCATCACAAGCCATGTTCCTATGACAGGTTTCACAGAGTGCAGTTTGTTATCCAACTGCTGACTCCATGAATCCTGCCAGGTCTTAAAAATATGATGCAGGATGACGTGCTTCAAATCCGATAGCGGAACTGCTAGCGGCAAGAGGAACGTCGCTGATCAAGCCGCGTTGTCCGCTTGCTTGTTACCTACGATTTTTACGTGGCTCGGTAGCCACTAAAATATTATTTTGAACCCATTCCTGTATAGCCGACTCGTAATGTCGAGTGTATTACAAGCCACTAGATGACATCGATCGTTGTAATTTTCAAGCGCTTCTAGTACACTCATGCTGTCAGTATAGATGCAGTTTTTACGGGGCATATTGGAGTCGATTAATTGAAGTGCACCGTAAATGGCGACAGCTTCGGCAGTGAAAACGCTGCAAGAAGTGTCGAGCCTATAACCGTGCATAATATCTTGAATCACGACTCCACAGCCAAGGTAATCTGCACGTTTCGAACCATCTGTGTAGATGGCCGAATAACCACTATACTGACTGCGATGGGAGGCGAAGACGCGTTGAAAGACGACAGGTGCTACGGTGGAGTTACTGTATGAGGCAAAAGGGATGATATAGTTGAAACGTGGCGTATTCCAAGGTTGGAGTTGCAAAGCGTTTCTTTGCTGGATATCCACGTTAGGTAGGTCGAGTTCGGAAACAAGAAATTTCTTCCTATCCATAAATTGCCGGATGTTAGACGGCCGGCATCAAAAAGTCTCTTTATGCTGGTACTCATATACACATTTTGCAGAGGGTGGGAAGGCACGGACAAAATCTTGAAATAATACCCAAGAGACAGCTTCCTCCGTCTAAGATGTAGAGGAAGCTGATTACAGTTAACGCAGAGACTCTGCACTGGTGATGTGCGAAACGCACCAGAGAAGATTCTTAATGCCAAATGGTGGACAGGGTCAAGTTTTTTCAGAGTAGAGTTGCACGCTGATCCGTATATAACACATCCGTAGTCAATGCGAGATAGTACAATTGTCTCATACACTCTGAGTAATGATGTTCGATCCGCCCCCCAAGAGGTGTTTGACAACACCTTCAAGAGGTTTAAAGACTTTTTTTACAACTCTTCCGCAATTGTAAAATATGTGGAAGGAAAGTGAGTCGATGGTCGAAAATTACTCCGAAGAATCGTACGTCGGGAACTTCGGGAATTTGTACATCACGGATGCGTATTTCAGGGTCGGGATGAATACCCCGTTTGTGGCAAAAGTGCATGCAGCAACTCTTGCTGGCAAAAATACTATGACTGTTGGTGTCGCATCATTTTACAATATTGTTGACGGCAGATTGCAACTGCCGTTCAATCATGCGCATTTCCGAACCTTCACAACTGATCTGCAGATTGTCCACGTATAATGACGCCTGTATAGAAGGCAAAAAAAACATTTAAAATGGGTAAAATATGGCATATAAAGAGGGACACTCAAAATACTCCCCTGAGGAACTGCCTCAGTTTGGGTAAAAGGAGCAGAAAGAGTACCACCCAGTCTCACTCTAAAAGTACGAAGATTTAAAAAAAAATTAATAAAAGTAGGCAAATTGCTTCTCAATCGAAAATTAAATAAAGTGCGAAGTATCCCATAGCACCAAGTAGGATCATATGCCTTCTCGATATCGAAAAAGATAGAAACTAGATGATTCCTCCGGACAAAAGCGTTTCTGATTTTGTTTTCTAGCTTAATAATATTGTCGAGAGTGGAGATCCTTTGCGGAAGCCACTCTGAAACAGAGGGATGTATCGGTTCTTTTCTAGCTGATAAACGAGACGGACATTGACCATACGTTCTAGTGTCTTACAAAGGCAGCTCGTGAGTGCTATCGGACGATAACCGAGAGGGTTCTTTGGATCTTTTCCAGGTTTTAGGAAGGGGATCACTATGGTTTCCTGCCATTGAGTAGGATACACCTGCTCCCACAAAATTCGGTTGAATAGGTAAAGGAGACTTACTAGTGAATCCTTGTTCAAATGGCGAAGCAATTCATAGGATCTTCCATCGGGACCTGGACTAGTATTGTGGGCCAATGACAAGGCTCTCTTCACTTCCCACATGTCAAAGTCACATTTATATGGTAAAGGTTGTCGGCACCTGAAATTGATAGGTGTCCTCTCTAAACGATTCTTAGTCGCCTGGAATGCAGGGCTATATGAATTGCAGCTGGACACACTAGCAAATGTTTGGCCAATCAAGTTGGCCACATCAAAAGGTGACGAATACAAAGTAGTAGAAGTTTGAAATATCGGAATGGTAAATTCCCGATAAAGGCCATTCGCTGCTTTGACATTTCTTCGCAACTGTTGGCTGGTAGTTGACGATGTGATTGAAGACACATACTTGATCAAAGATTCTCTCTGGCATTGACGACGTGTTCTATGAGGTAACGCTTTTGCCCGTTTGAACGCTATGAGATTTTCAGTGGTGGGGTATCTTCTGAAAATACCCCACGCCCTGTGGTTTGCACAGCTTCCGAGTAGAATTTGATGTTTTGGGATTTGCTGCATCGGCAGCATCCCGAATAGCTTCAGTGACGTTTAAAATGGCATCATCAACTGCCCTGTTCTGAACAATTGTGCCGGTGATAACCGCTAACCGTGTGAATTTATCCCAGTCTGCGCGATGAAAATGATAAGTGGGAGCACGAACTTGTGTCCCCGCTCTATTAACATGCGAGACCAGGAGAGGGAAATGATCACTGTTGTTTAGATATTTATCAACCTCAAAATTCAATATCGGTAGCAGAGTTGGCGAACAGATGGCTAGATCGAGGGAGTGAAATGTCCTCGTGGGTGCAGGGAAATACGTTTTCTCGTCGTTGTTTAGCAGACAGAGACATTGATCAGAGATCAACTGTTCGATCTGTCGCCCCCAAGAGTTTGTATCATCATGCCCCCAGAGAGGGCCGTGTCTAATAAAGTCACCGAGCAAAATAAATGGAGCTGGCAATTGACAGACAAACCGATTCAAATCCACTTGTGGCACAACATCGTTGGGTTGTAAATAAACACAGCAGACTGTGACTAAAGAATGGATGTGAATCCGTACAGCCACAACCTGTAACGATGTTGCAGTGTGACGACATTACTGGGATACAGATGGGACGTAAAGAGGCAAACACCTCCAGTAAGAGATGCATCGCCATCTACATCCCGTCGAACACAATTATAACCACGCACTCGCATTGTCATATTACTCTTCAGAAATGTCTCCTGAAGAGCAACACATGCGGGTTGGTGCGTGGAAATGATGTATTTGAGATCATCAAGTCGAGTTCTTAGACCACGGCAGTTCCAGGATATAAAGGAGATCATCAAGTCGTCACACTTTATGTTTTTTAGGGAAAAATTTAATTCCCTACCTATTTCCAATCAACTCCAAAAAGAGGACAGGGATTCCTTATTATGCAGATTAGATAAAGTATTTAAGTCAAACGGAATAGTAGAAAAAAGCAGTAGGAGAGAGAGATTGAAGCAGAAAGGTAGAATAGTGAAGTTAGAGATTTATTATTGTGAAGATTTCTAGGTGGATAAATTAATTTTAGGAAGAGTTGAGATTCAGTGTGATAAATATTGATTTATATTTAAAGTCTCATTAAAGCTTTATATTAGAGTGAGATTAAAGTTAAATGTTCAGTAGGAACATTATTGAATATAATTCTGGGATCTCTTATTGCGGTAATCTCTGCGTGATCGATATTCTAATTGTTAATTAATTGGATCATTAAATATTTAAGTTAATATAAAGGAAGGTCCCTTTTAAACCTCATAAAGCTATTTTGATTTATTTGTTATTAAAAGTCTTTGATTCTATTTGGGAAAGATAACCAAATAAAGAGTTATTTATAAAAATGGCTACTGGTTCTTCTTTGACTCAAAATTATTCTCGTTCTCAAAGTGAGATCCAAGGGGATCTTCACAACTTGCTCCTCGTAAGGAGCCAGAAGACTAAGGATTTGGCGACAGATCTTCCCTTAAACATTCGTCGCTTTAGGATGCATGGATTTCCATGACATCCTCTCCCATGTTATGGGGCTTCTTGAAGAGGTTTGACCTCTTTTTTTTTATTAGCTAGCACCATAGAGTCCCTTATTCGTGTTTTTCTGTTTCTTTATACAATGGGTGGAGTGGATACAGCCTTACTTGTATCCACTACAATAGTCTTTGGTTTTTCTGGCTCGGGTTTTTCGTTTGTTGGATCCTTACTTATGTCACATAGAGTGCATGTTGATGGGTACTGTTTGCTGGTTGCAGATGCATAGCTTTTTCCGGAAACTGCCATGCTTGATGATACAACATGCCGAGCTTCCGGATATGAGATCTTATTTTTAAATTTAACTGCAGTTATCTCCTTTTCTAATACCTAGGTTGGACAGTTTCTAGAAAACAATGAATGGTCCCCTTTGCATTTCACACATCGTTCCTTTGTTTTACAGTCTGCGCTATCATGGCCAATTTCTGCACATCTAGAGCAGGTTGGCTGGCCACGGCAGACTGTTTTCGAATGTCCAAATCTCTGGCACTGGAAACAGCGGAGCGGATTTGGAATGTAAGGTCGAACAGGGCAATGCAGATATGCGGCCTTTATGGACTGTGGTAGTTCAGGCATCGAGAAGGCCAGAATGAGGTGCTTAGTGTTAAGCACCTGTCCATCCCGCCGAATTGTAATTCGTCGAACATTACAGACCTTTTGATCCTGCATATTTTCCTGTATTTCGTCTGGTGATAGATTCAACAAATCCGCAGCAGAGATGACTCCTCGTGAAAAGTTGAGGCTGTTGTGTGGAACGACAGTGATGTCAAAGTGAGCCATTTTACTTAGATTCTTAAGGGCTGCAGACTGTTTCGCCGATGTTATTTCGAGGAACAAGTCCCCGGAGCGCATCTTGCGAATCGTCTTAACCTGCCCTATACTACTCGTGATCGCTTTCTCGATCAGAAAAGAAGATACGGTTGAAAATGTATTGACAGTTTTAAGTATGAAAAAAAAACGAGCGGAATCGCTGAATTCTTGTTGCTGTGCATCTTGATGTTTCTTTGATTGGTTCATTTGTGGCTCCTCTAAGGGAGAAATTGACGGATTTTGGACTCCGTCTGGACACAAAGAATACCCTGGTCTCAATGATGGGGTGGAGTGCTCGACCCGGTCAGCCCAGGGAAGAATATTAGATGGAATTAGAGAGGACATCTTTTTTGTCTCCATAGGAGGCGGCAAAACGATATTCTCTCTAGTTGTATCCATTACTGTGGCATCACGGATTCCTTCCAGTTCCATCGCAGCCCCCGCCAGGCCACGAATTCTCACACTTTTCTAACATGCCAAGTGTAACCGCCGGAGGATTCTTCAAAGCTAGACAACGGGGAAACACCCATAACGTGCTGCCGGGCACGGTCCAAGGCCAAAGCCAAGGAGGATTTCTCGATATGAGCGAGTCCCCGCCGCCTAGCCATCCGCAACCAAGTTCCTCGACCTCTAGGACCGCTTTCGGCAGAGCGTTCCTTGGAGCCGTCACCGGCGACGCACGCAACTCTTCCGCCGCATACCTTTCCCCGGAAATGTCCTTTCCGCTGCTCAATTAGTATCCCTCGCGGGAGAGGCTAAAAGGGTGGTACTGAGACCACTAGAGCTAAGGGCTAGGCATGCAGCAGATCGGCATTGATACGCCGCCGACCTGTTATTTTGTTAGGAACGGAAAAAATCCTTTTTTTTTTCGTAATTTTTAAAAAACGTATCTTGTATTTTTTTAAAATATTTTTTGGAAACAATGTTATAATAACTAAAAAGGAAAACAATAATTGTGGGTTATTTAAAGTGAACACAGTGATTTCTTATCACAAAAAACCATAAACGAAAACTATCCCCAAAGCGAACATATGTCTAAAGAAAGAAAAGGGGGGAAGAGAGAAGAAGGAAAAAGAATTATCACTGTGGTACTGGAGAGCGTGAAACCCGTACTCACTTAAAGATGGTGAGACCCCTGAGGGGCACATCACATCACAATAGTATCCGAGTAAGAAACGTATGCATTGGAATGGGTCACTGAGCTATTTATTAACTAAATTACATTTTCGACCACTCTAAAGCAGCTATATTTACAGTATTCTTCCTCTTACTTATATATGGAAGATGTTAGTTGAAGTATTGTCCTTGTCACAGGACCATGGGTCTGGTCAAGATAACAGACTCGTGGACAACAGACTAATGAGTTGGAGCCTAGTACTGCTGAAGACCCACCTTGTAGGGGGTGATGCAAGTTAAATCTGTAGAGGCTTGAATGTCCTCCCATTGGTATGGTGTGGAAGTTAGAAGAGGGGGTGCAAGTTCGGGTGTCGTCCTCGTCACTTGACCGTGGTTCAGAATTGCTTCATCCGTCCCCAAAAGCCCTCGACTAGTTCGACGTTAATATGCGCTCACTCACTTCAAAATAATGAGGTCAATTACCAATTCTTAGGAATAAAAACATCTTGAATAGATATTAATATAGCTTCATTTCAATAAAATCGCCCGGAGCTGAGACAAAAAATTAGATGGCGGATATTTTCTCCAAAATGGCAACATCTTGCGGCAAAAAAGTGAATATGCTCGATGTCCGCTTTTCGAGATAAAAATTCCGCTCCAAAAGCTCAATGAAGATTTAGAGAACTGTTGTTTTAATCTCAACTACCGTCTTATAGCTCAAGAAATTGTTACCAATATTTAAAGTTTAAAACTGCTTCATATGTTTCTAATATAAAACTCAATCTTTAACTAATCTCATGGCCCTCTCATAAACTTAAAATTAATATTTTCTGCTTTCCTAGTTTTGTTTGGGATATGGAACAGTGTTTAGCATCACATTGATTGATTAAGTAATGCATTGCTCAATCAATTCACACTTTGAAGATACACTAGTGATTTTGGAGACGGGCCGGGAAATTCTGAGCCAGCATCAAGTGACAAGGATGACATCTGATCCGGTACCCCAATCTTCTACACATCGCTAACGTGAGGACATTAAGACTGGACACATTTAGTTTGCATCATCCTTTATACACGGTAAGTCTTCAGTGGCACTCAGATTCAACAGAAATTCGTTATTTTGGCTTCGGAGATACGACTGCCGTTTGCCTTAAGTAAATTTGACAATTCTAATTCTTCTTCGCTTCACGTTTTGATGTGAGTAATCCTTTAAATTTCTGCATGGAAAGTTACTTCTGAAATTCGTAATTACTTTTAATGGTTTGTTTAATCTGAATAATTAGTTCCTCAACTGTTGCTTCTGATTCTAAGGTCTCCAGGCTTTATTTTCTTCAGGTTTGACAATTTTAATACTTATGTCCTTAGTTTATTTAAATCCATAACTAAATGGAACCCTTGCTTTTTAATGGAAATTTCGTAAATACGTTCTAACTTTCTGCATGTGTGCATATATATCCAGGGTGCTTCATAAATACCTGGAAAATATGTAAAAGCATATAAATAGACATAATACAGGGATGTGAATGCGGAAATATCGCATTGAGGCAGTAGAGGGCGCTGTTGAGGTCAATAAGTAAAAAGGCTTTGCTGGTTTTAATTATCCCTCTCTGCAGAAATTTCGAGCATAATGAAACATTGACAGCTCTCCGACGCACTTTTCCTGTTTGGAGGCTGCTGATGGAAATGAAGTAACTGCTCAAATTATATATCTAATAAGATGTGGTGGATTTGTTCTCAAGTCACTATGCTCCCCGCTTCACATAAAGAGCATGATCTTCGAATATCCCCTTGAGTCTGATGAATATCTAGTGCCCAGACTGCATGTCTAAATGTGCGTGATATGCCTGATATTTTTGCTAATGTACACTAATAAATGCTTTACCACTGAGAACCTTGTATCACAGGTGTAATGTCTGTGCATAGCTGCAAAATCAGATTTCCTTTATAGAGAGTATCACTGTTCATATCCACCCTTAAATATTGCGGGGTCTTTTCATTTGATATCACCTCGACAACCAGTGGCCGGGAGAAAAACACTACTCCGCACACGAGCCGGTTGATTGATTGATTAAATATGAACGTCGCACTGTTCAGTTACACGAGGGCTTTTGGTGACGGACCACGTAATTTTGAACCATGGTCAAGTGACGTGGACGACACTTCAGCTGGCACCCCCTCTCCTAACTACCACACCACACCAACCTGAGGACATTTTAGCTCTCGACAGATTAAACGTGAATCGCTGTCCTGCACGGCGGGTCTTTAGTGCTACTGGGCTCGAACTCGTGACAAGGCAAGCCACGATCCTATACCTATACCACTCGGCTACCGCGACCACAAAATGACCCGGAACCCCGACTGAAATTCCAGACAAATGAGAGGCGACCACCTCACCCCAACAGAGTGAAAGACAGTTCGTTTGTAAATACCAAGAAGATCGGTTGTGTTTACCTCCTGCCTGGCAATTATCATATTCTGTAGCATTGAGAAAATCAATAATATAAATATTTTCTATTTGAATCTAAATACTGTAATCAATAGCTGTGACGCAAATAAGTCAATTACTTAATTTCTTAACTCTTACGCTACCAATAATTTTCCCAAACGTCACAGTGGTCAATCTTTCGAGCACCTATTGTAAAATGTTTATTTCCTTTGAATCTTCCGGTCTTTTTCCACATCTGTTGTTAAGACTTATTTCCGTTTTAATATTTGTTTTTCAGAAATTTTATTTCTACACTTAATCTGCTGATTTTGGTCTCCTCTGGCTGTTTTTACATTTTTTCCACAGATTTTTGAAACACCCTGTATTTAGTTTTCGGGATTGATTGTTTATCTAATTTTTATCATTTGTTTCTCTGACTTGCAGCATAAATTTCTGTTTTTCCTTTTATGATTATATTTCATTTTGTCATTGGTTAAAATTACAATTATATCATTTGTTCCCTTTACCAGGGATAACATAAACTCCATTATCATCAGTCTGTAATGTATCTCACGTTATTTTTAATCCATTTACATTCATGCCCCTGCATATCTTTGCATTGCTGGTTATCTTTGTTTTATATTTTAAGAAAGAGAAACTTTTCTTATTATTATTTTGAAATTAATTGTTCTTTCAATAATTTCTGCTTTTTGAATGCATGCCGGCTTGAAAGTTCCAAACCCTTGCTGAAAACTTGATTTTACTGGGCTGCTCATGCCAATAACCCTGCCCTTGCTTTGAAAATTGATGATTGTAAGTAATATATCTAATTATGAAATCATCAAATAAAAGATTTATTAGCAAAATGTATTTGCCATAGCAATATAAAAATATGCTGCCTTTATTAAAAACTATAATGACGAATAATGAGTAAAAATCGCTATAATTGCCTAAGAATGTTATCTTTTACTTATATTATTAAAATATGATTTTTCATCTTTTATTCTGAGAAACTGAAATCACGTTTTGCTTGTGAGCATAAATTCCCAGCTATATTTCCAAGCCATTAACTATATAAAAGATAAAATAAATTACTTTTATTTTCTGTCTTCTTTCAAAATAAAATTTAGTTCAAGTAACAGTAGCTGTCAATGTTTCCTTTCATTTGAAAACATTCGTAAGTAATTGCTTTAGTTATAGAAACAAACCAAAAGAGATTACTAACTTCCTTTGCTAAGAAACTCAAGCAAAAAACGAAGCATACTATTTATTTTAGTTAATAAGTACCGGTCTGGTTATTATAGCTAAAATAAGCATTATAATTTACTTAGTTGTGATTAAATACAATTGTTTCTCTAAATATGCAATAATATTAAATACGCTTTCATGCATTTTGTTTCAATATCTATATAGTATTTTATTTGTTTTTAGTCCTCAAGTTTAATAAAATTCCATCAATAAAAATAGAAAAGCATATGTAAGAAAATTTGAATAATTTACTGGAAGAAATGTCTTGGGAATGCAAATGAAAACAAAATTTCAGTTGAATAATTGCTATAAATACAGACTCAAAATGCGCATTTAATGACCCATTTTATTCCAATCAAAAATTTCCTGTTTTTACATAACTCTTTAAAAAAAAACATGAGTTAAGCTTTTAAATCATGATTTGAGGCTTAAGTATAGTGTTATCTCCGATTTCTGACTTAAAATCCACTGCAAGCACTGATAGTTGAATGCTTTGTTATTTTTCATTAGACTAAATAGTTTTTGAACATAAGAAAATTATTCCAAATAATGTCAAGATACATTATTTTTTGCAAATATTATAATGACTACATAAAATCGTTCATTATTAAGTAAGTTTAGTTAATAAATCTATTATCGTGTGTGTGTGTTATTAGACATCCAGAGGGCTATTATTTTGTCTAACATTGAATTGATCAGCTCACAACTTATCGAAATTCTATCGCAAAAGTTTGATTCCTTCAAATCTATATACAGGGTGGCCGTTATTAAACTGCAAGTGTTCAAGAGGTGCTGCAGGGAAAATACCGGGAATATTCCAGCGGAATTTGGTATCGACACCTTTCAGAACATGCGCAAATTAAAAATAAGCATAAAACAAAAACCACCCTTTTCACCCGATACATGGCACTGTGCCGTGTTGCAATGCTTATCGACGGGCAAATCGAACAGTATAAAAACAAGACCACATTGAGTAGCGATGTTGAGAGAACAATTGATTCCAGCATTGCAAGAGAGACATTGTTTAGAAACCACGGTATTCAAACAGGACGGAGCACCCGTCGCATCACTAAACCTTTTAAAAAATTGCTACATTTTTGGTGTGGACCGAGCCATAAGCAGAGGTTTCGAAAACGCCTGGTCCCTAAATTCACAGGACCTCAATTCTTGCGATTTTTATCTGTGAAGACATTTGAAAGATATGGTTTATTGATAACAACAAGCTTCTATTGCTGAAATCTAGCATAACGAGAAACGTGAGGTGTGTTGCAACAGATATTTTAACCCTTAACTTCGTACTGTTGCATTTCTGCGACATATGATTTATTTTAATTTAACAGACTCAATATTTTTTAATTACCTACAAATCACTTAACTGAGAAAAAAAAAGATTACTGCAACGAAATACACACATGCTAATTTTGTCACTAGATGGAAGTACATTTTTTTCAGAAATCACAACGATTAATAAAATCTCCGATGCCTCAAGAACTGTGTTTTTGCTACAAAAAGAATCCATTATATTTTATGCTTCATCTTGCATATTGATGAAATAAATTACCAGGCAAGAAATTTAAACATTTTATGATGAATATAAATGAATCATATAAAAAAAGTTTTGTAATTTACAGCACTACTGCGCATTATTGCATTTCTGCAACAAACAAAAAAATTACTGAAATTCAATTTAAAACTGCTTCATTTTTTTCATATTTTTTACTTTTATTATTACATGAGAACTAGCTCATATAATTTGTTCATAGAAATTTAAAAAATTGCGAAGTTTAGGGTTAAATGCGACGGAAGACCTTGCTATTTTAGGTTTTGAGCAAGTGGTTGCGTCTGGTGGTTGGCATATTGAGTACATCATGTGATAATTTCATTGAATAAATAATGGTTAAATGGTTTTTCAAAGCCTCTTTGTGGATTGTTTAATTTGTGATCTTAATTTACGTAAATTTTTGATTACATGATACCGTGTAAAAATTTAACAACCGAAGCGAATTGTATGGAGTTTTGATAAACTGTAAGTGATGTATATTGTTTATATGCCTCTTAGAATGTAATTATGTTCGGTCTATCGGTATTGGAAGTTGTATAAGCCACCGGTGAGCTTTGAAATACGGTATAGCACCATCTATCGGGTAAAAATGGCGATTTTCTTTCTTTGCATATTTGATTTGCGCATGTTCTGAAACTTGTAGATACCAAATTTCACTGGAATATTCCCAGTGGTTTTCTCTCCAGCACCCATTGAACACTTGCAGAGAGAGAGAGAAAGTTTAATTATGGCCACCCTATATATATACACACATATATCTATAGGAGAAAAACAACTACCTCTTCACGAGATATCTGAAACTATTGGAGCAACAAACTAGATTTGGCAGGAATGTTACTTTTCTTAAATAGAGATCCACTAATAACGGGTTTCTGAAAATCTACTCCCAAGGGGGTTGAAGGGGTATTAACTTTTTTTTAACTATTAGACTCAGAGACTTGTAAGTTGCTAAACAAGTTACTTTTATTGAATAGAAAACCATTGAGAACGGGTTCCGTGGAAATCGACCCTCAAGAAGGGTTGCGGGCTTTCACGGGGGTATTTTAGATAAAAAAAATTTCCGGCTTTTCAACAATTATGTCTATAGACTTGGAGTCTTGAAAGCATGTATTACTTTTATTGAGTAGAGATGCGCTAAAAAAGGAGTTAGTGGAAATTGACTCTATGAGAGTGGAGAATGTAGAAGTGTGATTGATAAATACACTTCTACTTTAGATTCAAGATGTGAGGGCTCTAAGAATATTTTTCAATACAATGGAATGCAGTATTAATGCAGTACATATACAAATAACAACTGAAACTGTTTTGGGTTAATAACAATTCTTTATATACGTTGTTGATCAAAGACGTAAAGTGTAGTGACATCTCAGTTGCTGACCTCATCCTCTGATTCTTTTCAAAACTATGAGTTGTAATCTTATTATGCCATTTGATCGTTACAATTTGGTAATTACACTTAAACAAAGTGACCTTGATAAATTTGAGGAAAAATAAGAATTCTTTCAAATGACTTTACACCGCTAACAGTCCCTAAATTCTTAAAAATTGTTGGTTTAACTATAATATAGAGCAAATATGTGGGGAATTCATTTCCCTAAGCATACATTTTTATATTTAAGCTATTATATCGATATATATCAAGAATTTTGGTAAAAATGTACAGTTTAGTAGTTTTCTGGACAAGTTTCAGTTACACATATGCAGTTGTTAATTACATTCAATAAAATATTCACCAATGATAAATTTCTATAATCGATCTGATCAATAACTCGATTACTAAAGTGATCTTTACATGTTTTTCAAAGAAAATACAAAGTCTGAATTTTCAGCTTACATAAACCTAGATCTGGTTCTGTTTTACCCCTGTTACTCATGAATTTTAAAGGCTTGTTTTGGAGAATCTTCCAACAAAATAAAGTATAAATAGCTTTCTTAGAAAAAACATCATGCATAATATAAACTAAGAAATAACCTTACTGTTGAATGGTGTATTTCAATTTGTACAGCATTCATTGTAGTCACTGGTGTCTTTGGAAACACATCGAGTTGTTGAAAATGACTCATCAGGCTCTGTGAGCATCATAA
The DNA here is from genome assembly GCA_019973935.1 of Trichonephila clavipes. Classification (NCBI taxonomy): domain Eukaryota; kingdom Metazoa; phylum Arthropoda; class Arachnida; order Araneae; family Nephilidae; genus Trichonephila; species Trichonephila clavipes. Next base: position 876,848 of record BMAU01021370.1, read on the forward strand.
TCAAAAATATACATATAAACAACACATACGTATAAATTTATTACTAATAAACTTAATCTACAGGGTTATTTTCTTTTTCAACAAACACTTCTTTTATTTTCTAAATTTCTTTTTTTTCAACCAACACTTCTAGCAAATATTCTTGCGTTTTCCATATAAGTGGGTTCAAATATTGCAGTTAATAAAGATTGATTGATGCAATCTATATCTGTTTAGACCCAAAGTCTTCCCAATTGCATGGTTTGGAAGTTTGGTGAGTGAGAACATATTGTTTTAATTTTCAGAAAACCAAGATAAGTAATTATGAAATCTTTTTAAGTTGTTTAGTATTTTTTATTACAAAATTTCGGATTATATTAGAACTTATGTGTTTTATATACACAATACTTTTATAATTTATATTATTAAAAGTTTTATTTTTTAAGCAGAGATAATAAATTTTTATCTTTAGTTATAATACAACGGAAACTCACCTGGCAGTAGAAAATTAAAAATAGATAATTAAGAAAACTTGGTACCCCAAAAATGTGACCTACTTATGGTTTTTTTATTTTTATTTAATCTTATTTTTTTGCATTATTATCTTTCGATTGATATATCATTTGCTCAAGTCGGAAAGTTAGAAGTTGAAGAAAACTTCATTTTTGAAAACAAATTAGGCAATTTGGCCGCGGCCTCTTTTTAGGAAAAAAAGCTAAAAAAAAAATGTTATGATAAAAAAATCTATTTTATAAAGAGAAATAATAACTATAAAAAAGAATGTGTAATTTATAAAGCAGAACATTTTCGAGGCAATACAATAATGTAATTTTTCTTCTTTGTGAAATGTGTGCATGTAAAATTTTTGAATTAAGGCATTTTATATACTAATAATTTCATAATTTCAGTTCTTATTCCTGATATGTTTTTCATACAAATACTTCAATATTACGTAAAGAAAAAAACTAAACTTTCTGTCGTGACACAAAAAAAATTTTTTTAAACATTTTCTTGTGTACAATTAATACCTTCTTAAAATTGATCATTTATAAAAATGTATGGGTTGAGAAAATACGAAAATGCAATTATTTTTAAGAAAAATACATAACTAATATCTTAAAGTTGTATTTTAAGTTTATTTAAGCTTATTATAATTTTTTTTTCAGAATTATAAACTTTAAAGTGTTTTTCTCAGTTTGTGTTTTTCGAAACATTAGTGCATTCAAAATGCTACTCCTTACACAAATATTTATAAATCACTTCCATTTTTTGCTGTGTGTTGCATATAAGACATATAACAAAATTAGCGATACATTTTGCTGTAAACTGAATCCTTTTTTTAAAAAAAATTTTAATGTAAGTGATATTAGCTTTTACGTGATATTTGATTTTCAGCATGCATATCAACATTTTATTTTTTTCTCAAAAACGAATGGAATTATTGTAAAATTGATCCCTAAAGTTGTTTATAACATTTATAAGAAAATTTCAGGTAAAAATTTAATAATTACAGAAGGAGTAGAATTTTAAAATTTTCCAAACTTTCTTCAAAAAATTTAAATGTTTAATATTGTATAATAGTATGTGAAAAATTTCATCTCGTATCACTTTCTAGAATAGAATCACTATACAAAATGTTAAAACATAATTTTTAAATACATAAAAAAGAAAAGTAGCTCAAAGGGTACCAAGTCATCTTAAGTAGGCTAACCAAAGTAAAAAAAATCCCAATTTTATTTTTTCTAAAGAAAAGTCACAAGAATTCCATTTTATACTTTATACAATATTATCCGAATGAAAGATAGATGCAACATTTTAAAATACGTATCGTGATTTCAAATTTGCAGGAAGCAAAATGTTTCTTGGTTTCTTTGTAATTAAAAAAATTTGATTTAAGGATGTAGATTACATTATTTATTATACATGACTTCAGACTAGAGATCTTGTTTAAATTTCGAAAATAGGTAGAATTTGGAGAATTAAATGCTAAAATTTAAATAAAAATTAAATTTTTTTTTATAATAACCTTGATATACGATTATATTAACAAATACTATAATTCAGATAAAAATTTTAAGGTGTATTAAAGTGACATGCATTAAGGATATTTAATATTACAGTAATATAAAAAAACTATTACAATTTTGCACGAAAATATTTAATTAATTTCAAATGTTTTATTAAAAATAAAATTAGTCTCAAATCCGAGGCATTTCCTTCTAGAAATTTATAAATTATTCACAATGCTTATACTGTGAAAAACATTTCACTCTCTTAAACTTTATTCTTAAAATTCCAGATTCAAAATCAAAATTTGAACCATATATATATATATATATATATATATATATATATATATATATCAACATTTAATTGTGAAATATATAGATTTCAACGTTTGGGTGGACGAATATTTTTTTCAAAAATATAATTAAAATTTCACAGTAATATTTAATACCAAAGTATATTTTTTGAAGGGAAAGAAAAGCAATTTGAGTGAAAAAAATGGTATAACTTTGACACCCTCTTCCCTTCTCTCTTCAATTATTAAGAATTCTATACAACTAGTGACACCTGTGAAAATAAGGAACAATTTCTTTTTAGGCCAAATCTCTCGGGAAATTAAAAATTGCTGTAAAAATTGATATATTTTTTTTATTCTAAGACATTCTGCCCATGTTTTTCGACGTAGAAAATAAGTATCATATTAAACATTTTTGCAGACCTTCTCTCTCGCCTACACAATAAAACAAACTATTACCTCGGTCAATAACTATGTTAAAATCCAGCATAATTTTTTAATCATTCTCTAACTTCATCTTCCATCCTATTTTTGACATCATCCCATTTTGATGATAAATAATATTGTCACTCAAATAATTGCCTCATTTGACGTGTCTAGAATACACCAAAGGTTCTTTTTAAAAATTCCTGTCTCCATTTAATGAACGAGAACCCAATAGATATCATATTAAATAAACCTCCAGGAGAGAGGACTGGCGATTGAAATAAAAAGAAGATCGCCGCCAGCATTCCCCTAAAAAAAAAGAGGGAGGGGAAAAAGGTGATCGGATATAATCACCGTGGTCAAAAAAGCACCACCTGGTGTGAGAAGATGTGCAAACGATACGTTAGCACCTGGTTAAGTAAGTGTGCGCCAATGTGTCGTAATTTAAAGACACAGACGGCCTCTACCTAGCAATCAACAGCCAATTTTGATGAGTTGTTAGATGGGTAAGTTCGCGTGGTGGCTTGAAAATCCCCTTTACCTCAAAAGTTCGAGATGTTACACTGATTGGCGGCGAAAGAAGACAAAATTTCCAAGAAATGAATTCCTCCAGACCTGGTAGGTGGGGTGGGGGGTAAACTAGCGCGTTTTTTTGGCTTTGTTTAAACAAGAATATTCTTCTTTCGGCGTTTTTTTTTTTTTTTGCTCATCAGCCCCTCTGGGCGAAAGAAACCAGAAGAGAATTACAAAATTAAGGTGGGAAGGTGTGGAGAAATCAGAAATAAAAAAAATAAAAAAATTTGAAGCATCGATTATTGTGATGATTATCTTTCTCGTTAGCTTTTCGATGTTTATTAATATAATAATACACCCCTAACACCATTAAGATTATATTTCATTTCTTCGTTATTTTTCATTAAAAAGTTTTATTTTTGAGGGTGTGTGTTTTAAACTCCCTAGTTTCTCAAGAGCGTAAAATATCCGTTAAAATAATTACCAGAGTAATTAAAGATAGAGAAACATATGTATCTTTCATTTTGCACGGATGATTATTTCAATTTTTACGTTAAAGTTAATGAATCGCACTGAAAAAGAAGTTAGAAACAATGAATGGAAGAAAATTAACGGTTGCATTCGGGAAAGAGATAAAGATTTAATCATCATTATATTTTATTTTTAGTTTTGTGGGAAGAATGGGTTAATTTCTTTTCTGATATATATATATATATACATATGTATGTATGTATGTTGCAACTAATTTTTGAATGTATAACGATATAATTACAAAAGTTTTCCTTTGTCAGTTAAGAAATAATTAAACATGGCCCACGTCTTAAAAACTATTATCCTCACAAATGTTCCATTCTGAAAAGTTTATTTTTCTTGTAATTAATAATATGTCCTAGCCCTTCTATTGCTTTTTTTCCTGTCTGATTCAACACATTGCAACGAAATTGCTTTTAATTTTGTTTCAATTATAAAAATTAAAGAAATGTGTTTCTGTCCATTGCTAAAAAAGCGAGTACTTACGTACAATGATGTTCAAAATTAAGAGGAATTTTAGGTTTGGTCGATTAACTCTAGAACTACTGGACAGATTTTAATGAAATTAGGTATACACATAGGGTTGATATAATGTAAACAATAACTTCTAATAAAATTTATACACACGCAGGATCACGCTTAACACTCATTGGAGTCGGAAGAAATGAAACAGCAGTAGTAGAACAATAGAAATTGGTTAATAGAGGTTACAGATATACAGGTCTCGCACCGTGATTTTGTACTGGAAGTAAGATAATTTATGAGCGCATGGCGCAATTAATACCACTCACTCAACAATTCTGTTTTCAGGTCATGAATGCTTCTCGTAGGGGATTGAGAGTTGTAATTCTCCTCCCCACAGCGTCCCAGGCATGCTCTATAGGGAGGAGGTCTGGAAATCTGACTGGCCAATCAGTCTATTCGGTGAATATCCTCATTTTTCAGAAATCTCACGTTGTTATCCTTCAAAATAAAATTGAGGCTAACTGCACCCGTGAAAAGGCAAACATTGTCATCCCTATACCTCACATCATTCACCGTGCCTCGTTCAAAGATTTGGAGGTGTATGCAGATAGCCAACGTGATGCCTGCTCAGACGATAAAGCCTCCGGTGCCGTAATGGTCAATTTTTCGGACACTGGCGGGCAGGTGACTGGTCGCTGGCTCTTTTTATATGCAAGTGCTGCGGAACTCCCTGTTTAGGCTGAACCAGGACTCATCAGTGAAGGGAACGATCGTCCATTGATCCATGGTCCAATCTCTATTATCTCTACACCATTTTAAACGGACTCCTCTGTTCGCAGATCTGAGAAGGACGCGAATAACAGGTCTTACAAACAATCCTTTCCAACTCACGAAAGAGCTGAGAAGCTGTGGCATCCCAGATATGCCTCGCAATAACTGAAAAATGGCAATCTTTGCTTGTCATCGTAGATGCTGGACAACCTTACCGTGCCGTTTTCTCGACAAATCCGATACCCTAAAACTTTTTTTCCAGTAGTGGAAAATGACGCTGGGCGCTAAATTAAGTTTTCTACAAATCTGGGTTTCGAACTGACCTGATATCTAGTCTATTTGTAATTCTCTTCCTTATTACATCATCTAAGCATTGGTGGTTACCCATTTTTTAAATTTAATGTGGTAATTTTTATTCTAATGTTTGAAATTTAATTTAACAGATTGCAGTAAAATAACCAAGAAATTCCACATAATATATGCATCTTTATTTCGAAGTAGTATTTTTACATTTCGTTCTAATCTTTTCATGAAATTTGACAAAATATGCAAATTCTCTCAATTTTGAACACCAGTGTATGTACATTTTATGCCATTAGCTATTTTCAATGAATTTCAACAAATTTTAGCAATTTTCTTTAGGAAGAAAACAGGTAAAAAAATTACTTTTCTATCATGTACTTAAATTTTGGAGATAAATCACTGGTTTGGACTTAATATGTAAGACCCCAAGAGGGTTCTTGTTTTTATTATTATTATTTTTAATACGAAAATGATTTTTTAAAGGTACCGTAAGATACATATACACTGAAGAGCCAAAAAAAAACTGGTACAGGCATGCGTATGCAAATAAAGAGATATGGAACCAATCTGAGTACAGCACAGTGGATGGCAAAGCTTATATAAGACAACAAGTGTCTGGCACAGTTGTTAGATAGGTTACTGCTGCTACAATGGAAGGTTATCAAGATTTATGTGAGTTTGAACGTGGTGTTATATTCAGCGCATGATAGATGAGATATAGCATCTCCGAGGTAGCAGTGAAATTTGGATTTTCACGCATGACCATTTTACGAGTGTACCGTGAATATCGGGAATCCGGTAAGACATCATATCTACGATATTTCTGCAGCCAGAAAAAGAACATACAAGAATGGGACCAACGACGACTGACGATAATCATTAAGAGTGACAGACGTGCAACCCTTTCGCAAATTGCTGCAGATTTTAATACTGGTCCATAAACAAGTGTCCCTGTGTGAACCATTCAACGAAATATTATCGATATGGGCTTTTAGAGCCGAAGGCCCATTCTTGTACTCTTGTTGACTGCATGACACAAATCTTTATACCTCGCTTGGGGCCGTCAACACCAACATTGGGGACTGTTGATGACTAGAAACATGTTGCCTGGTCTGACGAGTCTTGTTTCGAATTAAATAGAGCTGATGGACGTGTACGGGAATGGAGACAACCTCATGAATCCATGCACCCTACATGTCAACAGGGGACTGTTCAAGCTGGGGGAGGCTCTGTGATGGTATAGGGCGTGTGCAGTTGGCGTGATACGGGACCCCTGATACCTCTAAATACGACTCTGATAGGTGACAGGTACGTAACCATCCTGTCTGATCACCTCCACCCATTCATGGTCATTGTGCATTCCGACGGACTTCGGTGATTTCAGCTGGACACTGCGACACCCCATCCAAACATGCAACAGAGTGGCTCCAGGAACACTCTTCTGAATTTAGACACTTTCGCTGGCTACCAAAATCCCTAGGCATATGAACATTATTGAACATATCTGAGATGCCTTGCAAAGTGCTGTTCAGAAGAGATATCCACCCTCTCTTATTCCGACTGATTTATGAACAGCCCTGCAGGAATCATGGTGTGTGTCAATTACCACCAGCACTACTTCAGACATTAATCGGATCCATGCCACATCGTGTTGCTGCACTTCTGTGTTTTCGTTGGGGCCCTACATGATATTAGGCAGGCGCACCAGTTTTTTTGGCTCTTCAGTGTATATATACACTTATTTTTAATTAAATGTTTTCTAAGGTTTAAGAATATTATAACAGCGAACACCATTTTAGAAGAATTCTTAGTTTGAAGTAACTATTTTTTTAAAAATTATAAAGAAATATATTTGCATAATTTTATAACGTATCTTTATATATTACATTGTTGTAATTTTATTTAAATGTTGCAAAAAAGGATAATATTTTGATGTTATAATATCAGAGCTCAAACTAGTTGGAACGATTGATATTTAACTAACAATGAAAAGAAACTGAACTTATTTCACTCTAAAAAATTAATTCTAAAATTTCTATTAAAAACAGCGTTTAGTTCAGTTAATAATTTTGGAACAACATTGGAAATGAGGACAAGATTTATAATTTGTTCCTTAAAAGGATTCAAGTTACAAGACAATCAACAAAAGTTATACAAATTATCGCATAAATTACATAATTAGGCTATACAAATATATCTATAATAATAATGGTCTTGTTTCTTTCTCTAAAAATAAAACTCCCATATTTCCGGAGGGAATAATTAAATAATCAACGATAAGAAACTTTTCTTAAGAAAATCATCAGAGTCAAGAACTTGCATATAAAACTGCAATCGTTATCAAAACTTATATCGGGAAAATGAATTTTTAATTGGATCTCCAGAGAAAGGTAATTAATATATCTCAAAAAGAAATTAGCTTATTAACGATTAATTTGGATCGAAATTAATGTATCGCTTGTTGTAGTTAACGATAATAAAGACGGTTAACTGATATTAGCATTAATGGCTATGGAGATAAAAGAATCATTCAGTCTGCATAAATCTGCACATTAGAAGAGGTGTTTGTCTTTACGAGACGAATATTTTAAATATTGCATGCAGGCTCTGAAAGAGTGGAGTTATTTTGCTATCTTTAAAGTAATTGAACTAATCAAGCTAATTGGATAACAATTTAATAAGCTATTTTTATAAAACAAAAGGAATTCTAAGCTATTGTTAATCAGGATATTTATATTACCCGACCGAATTATTCCCTCCATATTCGCAGTTTATTGTAATATTTTCTTCAATAAGCAAAATTTACTAAGAATAATTTGGGAAAGCATTTTATTTCATAAGCGTTGAAAACTCTTCTAATGAATGGAGACGTAAGAGAAATTTTCTCAACTTTTTTTTTTTTTAAAATAAGTGTGTGAAGCGTGCGCACGCGAATTGACTTTATTGATGGTGAGAACCATTTTTACACAATAAGAATCGGACTTAATATTTAAACAGTTTATTCAAATCATTGAATAATCAATATCATAAATATATTAAATACGTGGAAGGGTTTAGTTCAGCCTGGCTATAATTAATAATTATTATAAGCTTAATAATTATTAATAATTAATAATTATTATCTACTTATGTTGCGAATTCTTAACATTAGACTGCTAATAACAGGATCCAATTCAGACAGGCATGTTTTGAATATCTTGTAAAATTACTCTAATCTTGGAAATGCTTCCATGACACCATCTAAAACTTCTATCTCTTTTATCTTTAATTCATTATACTTCTCTTTTAGGTATCCGACTACGTTCGGAACAGTAATTTCAAAAAGGTGCATAAATGGATAGTTTTCATAATATTTAGTGTCACTTAGATTAGAATACATGTATAAAATTGTTTTAAGCACATTTTGGCAAAAAAGATTATTTAAATACAATATTTTGACAAAAATTAACTTAGAATAACCTTTCCTTAAAATGTTCTTCTTTTGTGAAAAATTCTTCTATTACAATAAAATTTTACCTGTATATAGCTCAGACCTCTGTACAGAGGCTCAACTATGACTTTTGAAAAACTCACATTATTTTCAGAGTTAGAGCCATTTGAAATAATCATCGGCATTTTTTCTTAAAATTTTACCCCTCTGTTGTCGTACAAAATGGATAAAACCCACTTCTAAGTTATATATTTCAAAAATTCTAGTTGAACCTCTAAACAGAGGTCTGAGCTATATACAGCAGTATTTCTCTAAGTGTGGGGCGATGACCAGAAGGGCGATAATCCTACAATGGGGGCACGATCATATCGAAAATTTAAAGATTAAATAAAATAAACGGAAAGAAAAGTAAAACAAAATACTTTCTTCCATAATAAAAAAAGTACACAACAACACTGACATAATTTATGTTTGTCATCTGACTTTTTTCCGTCATCAAATAGCTATCTTTGGTCCCAAAACCAAGTTAAAGAAAAAAAGCATTTTGTTTAATTTGTTGTATTTCCTCATTGAGAGATTTTTTTTAATTACGTTTTAACATAAAATATTACTTGTTAAAAGAAAAAACGAGATCCAGACCCTGAGAAAAATTCTAAGAAGATAAACAATTCATCACTGTAATTATTATTGAAATACTGTACATTAGTTGTAGAAAGAAAATGAAGACATCATTCACTTTTTAGCCAGGCAGCATAATACATTTCCTGATCATCTGATTGACCTTCAAACTTACTGGTATGGTTAGTTCCACTTTAGTTCCGGTCCATCTTTTATGTGTCTGTTTTTTTGCTTATGGAAATTGTAAATAATGAAGAGTTTTACGATATGGGAAAAATATTTGATTGATTTGAAGGGTTATTTGGCCAAGATTTATTTTTATGAGTATTCTCAAACATATAAAGCATAGTGAAAAACGTCTTTTTTTAATGCCCTTTTAACCCGGGAGCGGTGGCAGGTGGCATCTCTGATCTCTATTGAAGGAAATTGAAACTGAAAAAAGAATGCATATTATTCATGAATAAGAAACACGATGGACATGAAACGAAAAGAAAATTTTCAAATGCTTCTTAAAGAACTCCATCAACTAAAATATGAAGTCATAAGTGTAACACAAGGTTCAATTCGCCTTGTCAAAAAACACAAGAAAGAAAAAGTTCATTTTGCTACTTGTTGATCACCAAAGGTGTCACGAGTTCGTGCCCAGTGCCACTAAAGACCCACCGTGTAGAAGAGAGTAATATTGAATCTGTCGAGAGCTCAAACGACCTCTTGTTGGAGTGGTGTGGTAGTTAAAGGAGGCAAGCTCAAGTATCGTCTTCGTCACTAGACCATGGTTCAAAATTACGATGTCCGCCTCCAAAAGCCCTCGTGTAGCTGAACACATTTCGACGTTAATATTCATTCAGTCGATCATGAAAGCTCATTAAAACTACAATAACTTGAACAAAATATGACAGCTTTGCCAGCAAATAACATTTCTGTAATCTTAGTGAAAAGTGTCTCTCATTTGCGCTCTTTAATACGGTCTTGCAGTTTTGAATCATATTAGTTCAGTTTTACTTTTTTTTTCTCAAATCATCAAAGAAAAACTTAATAGTCCTTGAAAGCCGGTAAGTATACTTTCTCTTAATTAAATGATTCACTGAAATTCTGATTTGTATCTCGTGTACAGTAAAAATAATTATAAACAAATGACTGGGGTGACTGCGTCTCCCCACACTACCTTTAGCGTTAGTATGGAGTGTGCGCCTGCTGCCGGGTTAAAATATTTTGAAGTCTTCTCGCTTTAAATATCAAAAAGTAAAGCAATTATTCTTCACCGGAATTTTATATTATTTTTCCTTATTTAACATTAATTCTGAATTCTAATTCTGTGAAGTTTAAAATTAAAGTACTTTTAAACAGTTATTTACAATTATAGCATTTATCTAAAAAAATCGTTTTACATTTTTGTATACAATATCGTACACACAGTTTTACTCTCCTTACAGTTTAGCTATTATATCAAGAATAATGTTTTATTCTTTAAAAAAAGAACTCGTGTGAAAAGCCGGTGTTTCAGCCAGTATACGTTTAATGTATCAGTACTGAAGAAGTATTTTATAAATAATTTCTTAATACTAAATTAAGAACAAGTTTAATAATTATTAGGGACTTCCACGGGCTTGTCTTGTAGTGCAATTTTTTTTTCAAAGGAAGGTTTAATATCATAAATTGACACTCTGAGTTATATTTCAATTTTTAGCTGAGATTTATAAATTGTCTTCAATGCAGCCACTGCAGAAAATCCGGTTTAACAAAGGTAGGATGTTGAAAATGGTAATAGTATACTAAGTGCTTTTTTTTCAGTGCAGAAGATTCATCATCCACGTCTACCCAAAATTCAAAGAGGGATTTGTTACAAAATTGCCCTTTAATTTTTCACTGGATGTGAAATGTATGAAGATTTCTTCTTTGGAAGTTGAGAGCCCTTCTGGAGTATCTTGAAATAGATCCCTAATCCTCTCGTAACTTGCTACTAAGTTGTCCTCATCAAGAAAATACTTTTTAAAATTCTTTGCCAACATGGCTAAATGATTTTACATGGTTTTCAAAACTACTTTCACATGTTGAACTTCAGATTTGTAAGTTTTAACATATAACGAGCTGGGGCTTTTTTTCCCCATCATTTACTTCAGTCGTGGTAAATCCAAAATTTAAGTATTTTTGAGAATATTTCCTGGATTTAATTTTCGAAACCATGCTCAACTGTGTACTTGTTGATCCTTTATTATCGTCGAATGTTCGCTTACGACTTAAAAATGTATGTATGATATTGTTTTAATCTACTGCCGTAAATACTTAATTACCGTGAATTACAATTAACGTGCAAATTAAAAAATGTACATTCAAGCTAGATTCGGTAGCTATAGAAGTATCGAGTCGACCCAAACTGACTGGAATTGTACGACGAAAAGCATTTTTACATGTTTTGCGCAGACGTCCGATAGGTTACCCAGACTCACGCAAACGTACCTGATAACGCCAGATGTGATGGATAAGATAGAAAGCAACATAGACTGGACTATTTTTCTAATGACATTTGTACTTTGAGAAATGGATACACTGAAGGAAATATATATCTAATTAAATATATCATTTTGCGATCTGTTCCAATTTAAAAATTAGAGAAAGAAAAATAACATAATAATAAGTAATATATATATATATATATATATATTAAGTAAAAAATTTTCTTAAAACAAATTTTACTTAAAAGTAACATATACAAAATTTAATACTTATACTTATATTACTTATATTTATAATACTTATATTATAATTGAGATCGCATTGTAGCTTTAGCATCAAATTGCATTTTTATTGCAATAAATACATAATTCTTGTACAGGAGGGGGAGGGGGGCGAGAAAAATTATGATTGAAAATTGGGTCGCCAGTATTGAAAGTTTGAGAAACACTGATATATACAGGCAAAATATTATTATAATAGAAGCATTTTTCAAAAAAGGAGAACATTTTGAAAAAAGATTATTCTAAGTTAATTTTTTGCCAAAATATTGTATTTAAATAATTTTTTGTCAAAATGTCCTTAAAACAATTTTATATATGCAGTCTAATCTAAGTGACACTAAATATCATGAAAATTATCCATTAATGTGCTTTTTTAAAATCACGGTTCCGATATCTTAAAAAAAGGCTCATTTGAATATACATCAAAAAAGGAGAAGTTATCATATCAAACATCATAGTAAAGCTGCCCCAGTAGCTGTTTAAGAGAAATGCAGGTGAGAGCCTAGAAAAAACTTTTTCTTGGTTATTTTATCGAAGAAAAAAATATGTAAACGAAAACTGTGAGTTTGGGCAGATAAGCACAGAAGGATTTCATAGTCGGTGAGGTAAAAGCTTAGCAGTGTTTATGTTAGATCTTGAAAGGAGAATTTTTTGCAAAAATTACTCAAATAAATAAGAAAAAGAAATCCTTCAGTACTTTTACTTGAAGGAACTGGATTCCCTCAAAACTTAGAAACTTGTTTCCCCCCCCCCCAATAAAATCAAAAGAATACTTTTAATTTGCAGAACATTAGAAAGAAACCACTTAGACCACTTTCCGACTGAGAGAGAGATTATTTGTTACAACTTCCAACAAACATTTTATTATAACAGTTTTTGTAAGATACCTTTGAAATATAACTAAAAATTTAAACACCAATTCAATAGTTGTCCTTGGCTGTAAGTTCTTTTATGCTGTCTATACTTGTTTTGACATTGCCCTTTCTGTATCTTGACACTTAACGTATTACCTTTGTACATGTACTTTTAATTTTTTCCCTTCAATTTTGCTTAGTTGCTTTCTTTATTTATTCTTATTTTGCTTTTTAAAAATTCTGGTGTTGCCCTTCCTTACATAAAATATGGCAAAGACATTCCTTACATCACTATAGGTTAATGTTTGTTATAAATAAGAAACATAAAACAAAGTGGTTATTTTTTGCAAAGTCCGAAATATCTGCAAAAGTTCAAGAACTTATGATATGCATGTATTTAAAACAAAATTCACCACATATGGATACCTAATTCTGTATGGATTTTTTTTGCTGGAATAGTAATATATCAACTCAGTTAAGTTTAATTATACAGAATATAATTCTAACTCATTTGTATTTTGAGTAGCTTGAAAACTAGATACACCAGTGCTCAAAAGTTCATTGCAACTCACCCACTCGCAAAATGCTCATAAACTACCAATCCTTCAGAGTAATACTGAAACCGACGATTACTTACCCCCTTCACATCTTGCGGGATCATTACGATGCATTCATTTTTAAATTAATATTCATAGGCATATAATATTTCTTCTTCAGGTGGAATTTAAAGCAGTTGGGGGTAGGTATAGGAGACTCCAGGGGGTCTGAAACTTACCCTAAAACTAGAACAACGGGGTGTATGTAGGAAGAGTTTCATTATATTTTTTTTCGACACTCCAGGGGTAAGAACCTGATTTTGACAGCATACTTATATGAGTTATCAGCAAAATTAAGACCACAAATTCTTTTGAGTTCATAACTCAACCAAAATAAACGTTCTAAGAAATATTTTCACTGTAGGGGAGTTGTATACAGTTTTTGTTCGAAAAATTTTCCATGGAACCAAATGGCAGAATTATTTAAATGTTCTGTTCGAAGAAGAAGACTATATGATTCACAGTTAAACTATTTTCTGAATTTAATCCTTATTACTTAATATTTTGAAATACAGAGCTCTTGCTTTTATATATATATATATATATATATATATAAAAGCAATTAATATATATATATATATATATTAATTTTTGACGTATTGATTGTGGATGGTGTTCTTGTATGCGCATATTTTGGTTAGTTTGCCTCAAGGGCTTGGAAGTTGTTTGTTTTAAAATCAGATTAAAATGCTTTATTGACTTCCCGTTTCAATTTATGATTGTTCAATCACATAACTTATGTTTTGAGAACGAAAGAGTTTCCTGACTGCTCAGTATTTTGAAATACATCGTAAATTCATTTAATTTTCAAAAGTTTCTTATCTTTGAATTTAAATGTATTGTAAACAAGAATTTTCTTTAAAATGCTTTAGGCCGTATTTGAACAGAATTGGAATAAAAATGAAACATTAAAACAGTACGGATGTTTTATTTGATTTTAAAGTAAAGTATGAAACGTGTTTTTTTATTTTATATGTATATGTTTTCAAAATATCGAAGTGAATAAAACTAAATTTAAAATTAGATAGTAAAGTGTATGGTATCTGGTGTTAAAACTTTTTAAGTGATACTGAAAAAGGAATATTATTGGTGTAGATGTCAAGTGATAATTTAATAAATAAAAGTATTAAATGTGTTGATCTGTATTTAGTTTATTTTTTTATAACTTTTGGAGCTTACAAAAATTGAAATTCTGGCACCCAACATTCTAAAAATTCATTTTGAATTTATTTAAGAAGGATATTAAGCTTATATAAGACTGGTCATTGAGGGTCACACAAAGCTGAGGTATATCAGACATCAAATTCACGATATCATATCCAGAAACGTTGAAACCAAATCATGGACTCGAATTCTTAGTTCACCAAAATCACTCTTGAAATAATTAAGCATATTGCCTGCTAAATCGAACTGAATATCAAAGTCATTGCTTAGTGTGATGTTTCTTTTTTATCTCTTTAGCCTGATTTGTATTTATACAAACTTCTTTGTCAGTGACTTTTCATGTAACTACAGATCAACTTTAAAAATCACATTAAAACTGTTACCAAGGACATTGAGGCAAAATTGCTTTCGTATTGTTGTTGACAAAGTACTTCAATAAAATCAAAATGTTATCTTGAAAACGAAACCTTTTTTTGTAACTGAGTAGTAATGCTCTTTCAAAAGTGCAGCAGCTGTTGGCATGGCAATTTGACTTTAGAAGGATGAACAAATATGTATCTACATGAAATTGCTAGAACTGTTCGGAAAATGATATCTGATATCAATGCAACAAATTTAATAAGACAAGGGATGAAACGTTTAACTTCTCACGGCGTTAAAATGAGATTACAGCAATTGTAAATTTATCAAATTAGTCGTCACTTGATGTTTGCATTTACATGTAGGTACATTTTAAAATACGAAATGTACACAAAACTAAAAAATAATAATAATAGTGAAATTTGCCTCTTTTTACATGTTTTTTTTGCTAGCTTCATTAATTGTTTAAGTTGGTATGAGGGATATTTTTCTCAATTAATATTTTTTCTTCAATGCCTTCAAAATTTGATTAAGACAGTATTTTTTTAATTTTTATGTAAAATACATAAACATCTAACCATATTCGATGTAAAAAACGTCTCAGCATCGATAAAAGATCGCTCTTCTGTAATACATATATTCATTCTTTGTATTGTATTTTTTATAAATTCAGAAACATTTTACACAGAATTATTATTTTTTCTACTTCACCATGTTAAATCGAAAGTCCTTTTAGCAATACAGGAATATATAACGAAATAAAGGGCATATTTTATTCATGGAAAAAAATGAATGATTCTAACAGAGTTGTCTTTCCAAAATGTTGAAGCTACAATACCTATAATATCCATATTGATGTACATTGCATTATTTAGCACTAGGCAAAGTAAAAACCAAATCCCTCCCCTCCCCCTTTTTTGCATGTAAGAGAAATTTGGGTGAGATTGTGTAAAGGGATACTGTGCATCAGCAAGGCAACTGTGGCAGTAAGTTACCTGAATTAAAAAAACAACTACGAAACGTTTTTGTGATTTGCTCTGTTTTTAGCAACATTAGGAAGACTTACTTCCTATTGATACATTTTATGTGGAATGTATCTCTCTCTCTCTCTCTCAGTCTGTGAACTAAAATTTCTTAAAATTTTAAAAAAGAATCATATTTTATAAAAAATTAGGATTTATTCAAACTGCTTTAATTAAAACATGCATGGTTGTAATTTTAGTCATATATTTATGTTTATTTTGTATTCCAAATCCTCATAGTTCTGCGAAAACTATAATAAAGCTCAGCATTGAAACCGTTTGAACCAAACAAAGAGTGCAACATTTTTTTTTATTTTCAAAGATACGATAGAAATAATGTGTTATTTCTCTTTGTATTAATCTTTCCACTAAATATTTTTTTTTAAAAAAAAATATTTCTTTTCCTCAGATTTTGGTCACCTTATAAAATTAAAATACCGTTACAATAAGACACGGATTAAATTTACATAAATATTTTTATAAGGCATTTTTAAACTGATCAATGGAAAAGACAATAGTTTCTCCTTTTTTATGATTGTTCTTGAAAATTCAGAAACAAGGAATCATAATGAATTCTGATGAGTGTTTTATGCAAAGGAAATTGAAAAACTGTAAGCTCTGAAATTACTTTACGAAATCTTCAAAACAGATTGAAGTTGATGATAAAATTTAAAACACGCAAATGCAAAAATGATAAAAATAACTCATGGAAGCCATCAAATATATTTCCTCATTTCCCGAAATTATTTTCTTATTGACATCGTCGTTTCCTTTTATTGTGATTTCTCAAGCGAAAGAACACATCATATTTTCATATGTATAATTTAGCAGCTTATTTGCTTGCATTCAACGTGGTTAACACAAAACTTGATGTGAAAATAAACTAAAAAAAAAAGAAAAGAAATGAGTAAAATAAAGTAAATTAGAATCACACAAAAAGAAATGGCAGAAATATTGAGATGTGTCGTATGATTACCAAAAGAGAGAGTATTTTAAATTGTACGTCCTTTTTTTTTATTATTGCTCCAGCTCTTGTCGATTGGTTGGAAATAAATGAAAAGAATTCAATTTGCATCCAATTCATTTCATCAAACTAAATTTTCGTTCTGCATAACACGAAAAATGAAAATGCTTCGAAACTTTATAAGTGAAAAATAACAAGGAATGGCACTTTTCGCCTTACTGCTTTTAAGACCGATGACATAAGCTCTTTCGCATATTACGGAAGCATTTGAAGTACATGACATCCGATTGATAATGCAAAATTTATTTCTCGTATTCTTCGTTTCGGAGATTGTAAAATAATTCCAAAATACGATTTATCTTTCTTTTAATTAGTGATTGAAATAAATTATAATTAAATAGGGATTAGAAACAAGGAATAAAACAACTCATGTTAAATTACGAATTCTAGATTCATTTTCTTAATAGCAAGCATAACGGAACTCAATGTTATTCACTTTCTGCTAATACATGCAAAGTACATAAATTAATTGATTTATTTCTTTTTCATTTTCTAAATAATCAGCTTGGCTGAGATATTTTTAGATTTCCTCTGTCTTCTCCATTAGAATGTTATTTAGAATTTTAAA
The DNA here is from genome assembly GCA_019973935.1 of Trichonephila clavipes. Classification (NCBI taxonomy): domain Eukaryota; kingdom Metazoa; phylum Arthropoda; class Arachnida; order Araneae; family Nephilidae; genus Trichonephila; species Trichonephila clavipes. Next base: position 894,509 of record BMAU01021370.1, read on the forward strand.
AGAGGTGGGCGTTTCTCAAAGAAATTACGAAGATAGAACTGATAATCATTTTTAAGTTGAAAGAATGATGGAGGTTAAAATCTAATAGTAACCGTACAGATTTATTTGTAAATTAAAATGAAACGAATTTAAAAAGCAGTGTGAATAGTTTTAAACCATTAATTATATAGTATTTAAATTTTTGACTTTGAATTAAAAGGTATTAAAACAAAACACAAAAAAGATTATGCATTAATATAACTATTTTTATAAAGTAAAAGAGCTATTAATGCAACAAGTCATTACATCAAAGAACATCATTACATTTTAAATTCGTCTTCTCGATTTTCTCATTGATCAACTTTGTTGAAATATATTTATGAATTTTTCAGTTCTTTATCTACGAAATATTGCTTGGATTTTTTTAATGTCGGAGTCAATTGGCTTATAAGAACTTTTATCGCAATCTTTGTAAAGGTAAAATATCAATGAAGACTGATATATATATATATATATATATATATATATATATATATATATATATATATATATATATATATATATATATATATATATATATATGAAATAAAGCCGAGGGTAGGGAACTTTTTAACTAGGCTTTTATTTTAATTTTTTTTATTTAAAAATATAAAAGAATTAAAAGAGAGGAAATAGATGATTGAATAATTGGGATACATTTGTCCAACTAGAGTTCGAGTCCAGCAATGGAATGCAATGCGAAGGTACTGGCAGAGATGACGAATGGTGAGATCTTTCCTTTGGATCATTCTTTATTGAAGAACTGTGAGACTGAAAGTAGTGACTGAACTATATCATCTTTACGTTCTTAGAGACTAAATATCTGAATTTTACGTTCTTAAAGAGTACTTTTTTGTTATTTTAGAATTAATGTGTGAGTTTATTGTGTCTTTTATTTGGAGTTTCTTAACATTTACAACATTATGTTTCTTATTTGTGTTACTTAGAACCTTTTTGTCTGTGCTTTTGTATGATTTATTTTGTAACTTTTCAATGTATGCTTAAGTTATAAATGTGTGAGAGTAATTACTTCAAGTGTAACTCTTACTTATTAGTAGTGTGTAACAAATGTGTGTATTGAACAATCGAGACGATTGTTATGTCAAGTAAGGTCGATTGTTAGAGTCCAACTATAGAGGGCGCTATGAAAGCGTGGATAAATAAATGTGTCGTGGTACGCCCACAGACACTCTACGTAAAGCATTAAAAATTACCAGTTTTAAAGCTCATATTCAGAAAATTGCAATTAACTTTTTGATGATCTACCAGCAACCAACAACTATAATATGCAAAACTTAATTCCATATATTCCTAATGAAAATTCTAAAAGACCAAGAAGAATACTTCTTGATTCTTAGAATCCTCCTTAATTTTAATTTTTCGTGCAATATTTTTATTGGACCTCATTTTACTAAAATTTTGCTTTCTTTAAATATTTCTGTCATTACTTCTCTCTTGCTTTCCCCACTGGACTTGCGCCTCCCATTTCTTAAATCCCAGCCTCCAGGGCAGCCAATTGGAGTCACTATTTACTGTACCCAGCATCCAATCAGAGAGCAGTCACTGAGCTCTCAGCTAAGTCAAAAACTTTTCTAAATTCACCATCCAGACGAAGCAATGAAGCCACGCCTCCCGGATTCCATCGACCATCCAATCGCCGTCATGCCACCTAGCAGAATGCAAAACACCACTCTCGTCATGCCCCTCATCGAAGACTTATCCTGATATGGGATTGAGGACTGTTCTTAAAGTCCAGAAGCCCCCCTCCCCAAAAAAAAGCAACGCCTATTCACAGACACTCGAGAGAGTAGGAGGTATGCGACCTGTTGCGAGTTACCATGTTACCGAGTGCTTCATAAAGTCTTGTTTTTTTGTAAGGAAGTGTCGGAGTCAATAGTTTAAGTACTGAGTTATTCCATCCTGATCGAAACATGAAATCACTACGCGTGAGTGCTGGATTCAAGCGAGTCCACAACACATTATTAAAAACTATTTTATATTTGTGAAAGTAACGTAATATTTTAAATGATAGAAATAAATATTTTATGCTAATAGTAGATGTAAATATAACAATAAACTATCACTGATTTAAATCATTATGAAAATATGGGATGCAATTTACAAGAATCTGGACTACATTCTGTGGAGATTGGAATAACGACCATAAGATAGATATTGTTTTCCTGATTCTTACATGAGGCAAAAATTTACTTTTTAAATACATTTCATCCCTCTTCCCTTTTGGCATACAAGAAAATTTCCAAAAACATAATTCAGACTTAATTACTTTTGAAATAACTATAATTAAAATGACGAGTTTTAATTGCTTAATGTTTGTGCAAATTTCCATAGAACCATGTTTGTTGTTTTTGTGTTCAAAAACAAATAACGTTATCTCATGAATCTTTGATGTTCCACAAAAGATTGAACTGGAATTGAATTCGAATCATGGATTTGAATCCTGACTTTATCAAATACCTGATGTGCTGTATTTTAAATGAAACTTAGTTTTGAAGCATGTCTTTAGCCAGATTTGGTAGTAAAGGAAGTGTGGTACACTATCTAAGGTGTCCCCCACGTAACTTGATCATGACAAAAATTAAAAAAGTATGTCACTAATAATTCTTCGATAGTTTCTGACATATATTATATCAAATTAAAATGTTATAGTATAGGCCAAAACGTTGATCCAGGGGATAGTGAACTCATTACTCTTCTCTTTCGAGAGCCATAAGTGTGGAAAAAAGGGAGGCTCAGATTAGATTAAATGTCAACTGAAGTACCGTCTCTTGAATCATGGTTCAAAACTCCGGCATAAGTTGTTCCTCTTCGGAAAATATTGCAAATGTAGAAACAATTTCTTAATAAATTGTTTAAATGAGGTGACTACAGAATTTTGCATGCTCCGATAACTTCCAGCCTCACTTTAAAAAGAAGAAATATTCTAAAATAAACTTCCACGAATCTGAGTGAT